>CAUYRH010110194.1:0-12839 GCA_963574655.1 Perodicticus potto
CCGCCCTGAGTGCTCATTTCTCTAGACGTCTGGGCCAGGGACGTGGGTGTCCCTCAGTTGTTGCTCATCATCAACTATGACCTGCCCAAGAACAGAATCATATATACACAGAATTGGGAGATCAGGTCGGCATGGCCGGAAGGGTGTAAAGAATGATGACAGCTGCATCCTCAGAGACATTGAGCAGTGCTACTCCACCCAGATTGACGAGATGCCCATGAACTTTGCTGACCTGATGTGAGGACAACTGATCAGAGAAAGCAGAAGCCTGCAACATCCTCTTAGAAGCAGCATGCTATCTTCCGTTACCTGATCATCTAGAAGTCACTATATCTACCCTCAAGGGAAGGGCAGGAATTCCAAGGAGAGCGTCACCAGGGCCATCTCAGGCTGCTGGCCCCACCTGAACTGTGCTTTTTCCTGATCACCAGGTCTTAGCATCCTTTATTGCCTTAGACTTCCCACCTCTTGTCTCAATTTGTCCATGTACCACTTTCTTTGAATGCTTTTGAGTGTTGATATCTGTTATTAAAGTGCATAAGAGTAAAAAAGAAGTCTGAAAATGTCTTTATTATGGTTTCATATTTTCTGCTCACATAGTTGGGCAAAATATTCTAGATTTGTCTTCACTTGGATCCCTTAAACCCAAAGCAGAAAATGAAACAATAATATGCATTTAGTTGGTTATTGGGAATGTTCCAGGAAACAGGAGTGAGGGACTGGGGGAGTGGAGTAGGGATAAGAAGAAAAACAGTATGAAGATGGGCTGTGGACTTGGCCATTGCTGCAAGTGATGGTAGAAGGTCATGTGGAGGACAAAAGGGAAAACACTTTAGCCATCAGCTCCCATCGTCGGCCTTCTGTGATGGCTCCAGGCAAGGATCCCTTCCACCTTCACTGGTGTGAGTGTAGTCAGGATGACAGTGTAGGGTAACTTTGGTTTAAGGGGGGAGAGGTTCTGATCCTTGACCTAGATTTAATCCCCTTAATCTCCCAGAGAGAAAAGAGGTACAGACACAAAAGACTATGGAACACAGTTAATTACCCAAATGGAGATCTTCTCTGCTACTCTTCCTAGGGTTTCTAATTGCTTGTTCAATTCAGTCTCTCCCAGTTCTTTTAGGAGTCCCAGGTAAAGTGCAGAGGATTGGTGGAGGCCTGTTATACATTATCTCATAAAGGGAGTACCCTGAACTCTTAGAAGGAGTACATTTAATATTGAATAAGACCAGTGGCAAGAGTATACCAAATTTAGCTTTGCTTCTTAGCCAAGTTTACCAATTCCTGCTTTTATGGTTCTGTTCATATGTTCTGCCTGAGCTTTGAGGCCTATATGCCACGTGTAGTTTCCAGGTGATATTCAAGGCTTTGGCTGTCATTTGCAGTATCTCTGTTATCTCTGTTGTCAGATCCAATTTGGAGCGGCAATCTAAACCGTGGGATGATTTCTCTGGGCAACACTTTTACTACTTCAAGCCTGGTGGGGAAGGCTTCCACCTATCGCAAGTACATGCAGACCAAACCTAGTAAGTACCAATTTCCTCCATATCTGGACAACTCAGTATAGTCCATTTGCACATCTTTAAAAGGGGCTTCCCTGTGGGACTGAATTTCGGGCAGCAGGGGTGGTCCTTGTTTCGCATTGTGTTGGTTGCATGCCACACGATGCTGGCTGACTTTCTTGGTAAGGGTGGCCAACAGGGGACTGTAGAAGTACTTTCCCAAAAGCTTCTTAATTTTCTTTTTTCTTCTATCCTAAGTGCATGCCTCATGCATACAACAGCTATAACCAACCTCGGATTTTTACACAGTAGGCTTTGATATTCCGTGAGGCCCGAGTTGGTCAACCAATGGTGCCCTTCAGTGTTCATAAGAGCGACCACTGTGTATGGCACCCAGACTCCTGAGTTTTGTCCCAAAGTCAACTTATCAGCCTCTTGCACCAGCATGGTAGTGTCTACAAGTTTTCTTAGGCATGGGGACCATCCTTTGAGAACCCCATCAAATTGCCTAGAGAGATAAGCAACTGTCCTTTTGTGTTTGGCTTATTTTACTTGACGTTTTTAAGGTTCCTCTATATTGTAGCAGGTGCCAGAATTTCATTCCTTTCTGAGACTGAATAGCATTTCATTGTTTGTTTATACCACATTTTGCTCATCCATTCTTCTGATGGACGTTTGGGTTGCCTCCACCTCCTGGCTATTGTGAATAATGCTGCTGGGAACACAGGTGCACAAATATCTATTTGAGTTCCTGCTTTCAATTTTTTTTTTTTGGGGGGGGGGTGCATGCCTAGAAGTAGAATTCTAAGATATCTCTTGATTTTTTAGTTCTATTTTAAGGAATATACTAGCTTGACTTGGCTTATCATTTCTCCCTTACTATCATTTCAAGAAATTTTTAAGTCAATAGAAAATGTCAACATTGACTCACATGCAAAGTAACAGTTTCAGTGCCGGAGGAAGATATGGGGTCAGTTGACTGCTGCACTTTCAAAACTCTGGGATGGCATTTTTCTTAAGCTATGAAGCTATGACTTATGTGGTTTGGAATGTTAGTCACATGGAGTTCAAAAACCAATGTTAAATCCTTGAGCCAGGTTGAGAAAAGCAATTTAGAAAGAACACTGTAGCTTGGTTTGAAGCAAACCAGGATAGCACAAGCAGTTGTGCTGATGGTCTCTGCAGCCAGACCTGGGCAAGTTAAGACAACTTGTGGCGATTATGTTCTTTATCTGTAACACTAGGTAAGGAAAGGACCTGCCTCCGAGTGTTGTTAGGAAGCTTAATGGCAGAAGTGTATGTCAGACACTCAGGACAGTATCTGGTTCATCAGCGCACTAGTGAATACTTGATCTTACAATTATATCCATTTATAAAAACAGCATCATGTCTCACTTCCACTTTTTTCTCCTTTCCAATTTTCTTGCACAAGACACTTATTTATAGAACCTCAGTCCAATTTCTTCTTTGCACCCACAGTCTTTGTGGTTTTAACTCTGACCATTGCACTCTGGATCTTTACTGAATAGACAGAGTTACTAGCCATCCCTGAGGCCTTCCTCTCCTTCCCTGGTCCCTCAGCAACTTTTCTGCCAGTTTCTGGATTCTTTGCCTTCCCATTCCTTGTCTCCTAGTTGGGGATTATAGAATATCTTTATATCCCAATGGTAGTTGTCAACTTCTGACAGAGTCTAGACACCAGGTAAAGCCCTTCCTATATCACATCACAAGGGGAAATCCTCTAGCAGGCCTTGCATTGGTACAGGCTCTGGACCAGTACCCTGACATGAGACCTTCCTACAGGAGGACCTTCTGGCATAGGAGTTAGAGCTGCCATCTTCTGGTCTGGAGTCAGATCTATTCCTCATGCTAGGAGCAGAGGGGAGGAAAGGCCCACAGAGTAGCCCAGATGAAACAAAGCCAGAGAGTTTCCAGTGGTGCTGAGAGAACAAAACTTTATTTATTTGTAAGGTTAGACACAGGCAATGACAATTGATGGGCACACATTGCCTGCCCTGGCAGATGCTAGGGGGGACACTCTGTGGATTAGAGAATGGACAGCCAGAGCCCCCGGGGAGATCAGAGCTCTCTCAGGGGACACCTCAGCACTGGCCAAAGGACAGAGATTCGAGTATGAAGAGGGAGCCAGGCAGGCTAGGGATGGCCCTTGGATGTGGCTCCTCTAAAGTTGCTTCTCCCAGCATCAGGACGCAGGTCAGCAGCAGCCCCCACCCTGCTGACCACTGCTCCCGTCACAGGAGTCAGAGCTCTGGCGCCGGCATCGGTGGGACCTGTGGTGGCGCCTGTGATGGCTCAGGCAGCAGCCACCCTCCGTGCTGGGGGTGAGGCAGGCCCCGGGGCTTGAAGCACAGCAGGAGGTGGCTGGGGGTAGACACTGTGCTGGGCTCTTCGGTGGACACTTGGGTGAGGGGCACTTGGGCGGGGGCTGGCACTGCTGCTGGCTCTGCTGACAGGACATCTCGGCTGGAGGGTAGTGAGTCTGAATAGATCAAAGAGAAAGGTCAGTGCTAGAGCTTGAAGCCAGGCTGCTCTGTGAATGGCTTATGAAGTCCTCGCTCCTCAGACCAGCTGCTTCCTGAGCTATGACCTTCAGGAAGGACAATGGAAGCTGATCTCAAGTTCAATTCCCCTGGTAGGACATTGCTGTCCACTTTGCCCTCCTTCCAGAAAAGAAAGCTGGTATCTGCTAACTGGGCCCCAGTCCTCTATCTTCACAGAAATATTGAAACAGATACACCCAGTTGGAAAATGACTCCCAGAGAGGGTGTCTGGGTGGGTGTGCATCTTTCAGGAAAAAAGTGGGGTGTGTGGAGAGTCAGGAACCTGGTGCGTCTCACAGAGGTTGCTTGCTCATCGTCACCCTTCCCTGTTCCCAGCTGCCCTCCAAAGTCCCCTTCCTGCGATCTACACACCAGACGCCTCTGCTCCACTCTTCCCTACTGACATCTGTGCTGTCTTCCCAGCTAAGGCTCTGGCCCCTGCCAGACACTCACCGGGTGCAGAGCAGGCAGGAGAGGCTGTCCCTGAGGAGGCTGTGTGTGAGGAACCCAGGGCAGGAGCCCTTTTATTTTGTGCAAGCCCCATGATGCATGGCCTGGGCACGCTACCGCTTTCACAACCAGGAGGTGATGCCCAGACACTCCCATGCCAGGTCCTCATCTTTCTGCATGTTTGCCAAGATCCCTGACAAGGAGGAACCAGGAAATCTTAAAGTCTGTTCTCCAGGTGTGTTGTGGACCTACCATTTCTTCTCTTTTCACTCATTTAGCTCAGATGCTTTAACTTGGGCTCTGCCCCTTGCTTTTTGCATTGAGAATGCAGAGACGCGCATGACATTCTCCGACCTTGAGCATTTCAAGTTTAACAGGACTGACATCAGAGAAGTAAGCATACATGTCTGACACCATATGATTCGTCCTGTGACACAAATGTCCTCACACACCTGTCTTCTGGACATTGATTCCCATTGCTGGGTACGTTCTGAGTGGAGTGATTTGTTCGGATGTACTGGGCTTTGACTCTTGGGCATGTTGGGTGATCTGAAACCATCAGATCCTGGGAAGGAGCTATATTAGTAACGTGTGGAGAATGGCACCCAGGCCTTCTCTGGTGCAGAAGAGGCCCCTGAAAGGACTAGAGCCAAGGCAGGATTATGTGGAAGAGCAGAAAAATAGCCAAAGAACCTACAACAATTGAAAGCACAAGGTTCATATTAAATGTGAGAAAAGCCAATTTGTCCATATTTAACTTCCTGTAGGAGGTATGATACTGATTATAAGGAAGTAAAATGATTCAAGAGCATAAAATATTTAAGATAATTGATGGGAGCTGTGAAGGTAATTTGTGAAGTGTGTTGCTAATGATGAGGCTGATGATGGTGACATCACGTGCCCCATTTAAGGAAACAGACCTGATAATCTTTAAGGTTTGTGCAGTATGATTTTTACAAAATGTGAATCCTATTTTCGTATAGGGTTTTATTACATGCAGTATTAGATATGAATTTCTCACTGAATTCATCTCTACTATTATAATAACTATTATTTGATATTTGTTTCCAAAATGGTGGTCAGAATTATAGGAGAACATTATTTATATTAAATTAAGCAATAATTTAAAAGGAAATATTTTTATGGTAAATGTATGTGATTGTTCTCTGTACTTTAAAAGTTTATGACATTTGGATATAAAATTCACTTTATAACTTACCCTCTTCAAAATGGGGAGTGGTAATAAATCTTCCATGATTTATTTTGAGATAGCCAAGGGAAAACGAATTGCACTTGGTCTCTAAGGATGTGGCTTGGGATAGAGGAAGGGTAAAGAATTAGAGCTGACATAGACTCTCCTCTCTGACATTCTTCTGTCTCCAGGAGTCTTCTGCTGAGGAGATATTGTTAGGCTTAGATAGAATTATGCCGGGGTGTCCATTTCCTTCATGTTATTTAGGACCCCACCGACTGCTAGTGGCTTAGAAGGAGTCACTGACAGAGTGTGAGAAGGGTACTTTCTCCTACCAGACTGGGTGGTGAAGCTGGTATGAAAAGCACATCACTCTTCTCCCCAGTTTTGCTGGTGATGGGGGCCAAGAGAATACAAGATGGGCAGGGGCTCATCTAAAGAAGATGTGCTGCCAGGGAACTCTGGGCCTTCTTAAGGGTCTATTCGTCTCTGTTCTGTGCCTATGGTTGGAGACAGACTTTATGTCCTTTCCTCATTATTTGTCCTGAGCCCCAAACTCTTCCTAACTGCCACCACCAACACCTCTCCTCCCAAGAAATTCCTCCTTCTACAAGTCCGGCATTCCCATCCTCCTTTGTTTAATGAATTTTAATAAACTTTCAGCAAGCATCATCAGTGCTCGCCATGCCAAGAGCCCTAGGGACACACCTGCAGTAGAACAAGGCTGTACTGACTGACTGCTGCATCACGGAGGTGGCACACCACACAGAAATATCCAGACTCGCTTGTTACAGGTTGGCTCCACTGTTGGGTAATTTGGGGGATGGTTCAAGGAAGTGGCATTTTGCTCTGAATTGCTGTTAGAAAGCAGGGGCATTTCTATGATCACAATTGAGGTCAGTGTACCTTGGTATTTCTTTTAGCTTGAAAGCTGGAACAATGAGGCAAGTCTAAAGCTACAGTTGGTAAAGAGCAGAACAAAGGGGATGCTTTGTCACTTTTGTGGTGTGAACAATGCTCTTGTTTCATTGGTGCTCAGAGTGGGTTAGGGTTAGAGGTGCTTTTGTCCTGCTCCCTCAGAGTCACAGAGTTAGCTTGTCTGATGTTGGTTCTGTGAAGCTGTTTTTATTCAACAGAAATTTTTTTTTACTCCTAGAGCCAGGCTAGCTTGCTGTCAGCAATCTGGGCTGCTCCTTTTGTCAGCAACAGTGACGGGCCAGGCCTCTTGGTCTGCAGAGGGGTGTGAGTCCACCTGCTGATGGTCTGGCAGCTTGAACAGACAGAAGAGTTAGCTACATTAGTGATAATGCCCCCAAGAGGAATTCCGTGGGACATAAGGCATGTAATAAAAAGGTGTGGGGGTCTAGACATTGTTGCAAAAGTGAACATTATTTCTCCATATCTGTGCTATCAGGAGCAAGCCTTGTCCTCCCACAGCAGCAGCATTGCAGCGATTTACCCCACAGGTTGTAACCCTTAGTCACTAGTGGCAGAGGAGAGGAGGAGCGAGCAATAATCAAAATGGGAACATAAATCACACATTTTAGGCAACAGTCAAAACATTCTTTTAATTAACTTTCATTTTTATATATTTATTTACTTTAAATTTCAGATTAATATGAGGGTACAAACAATTATGTTACAATGTTGGCATTTTTTAGGTAAAGTCCCTGTTGTAGTTGTGTCCCTCACCCAGGTGGTGTGCCATGTACCCTTATGTGGTGTCAGTTAGGTGGGAACATACCAATTTCCCTCTCTCTTCCCCTTCCCTTCCCTCCTCCTCCTACCCCCAGCTTGAATTAAGTTGAGTTTTTCTTTACTGACTTCATGTTAGTATTGAGTATATTGGACACTTGCTTTTCCATTCCTGTGATGCTTTAGTAAAGAGAACGTTTTCCAACTCTTCCATTGACTGGTTGATAGTTTTACCTCTTTTACAAAACATAGTGGATATCTGTCAGGCTTACTTCCAGCCTCATTTCTGACTGCCCATCTTGGGGGCTCCCCACAAGATCAGGAGATGGAGCTTATTAATCTCACATCTGCCTTGAGGAGGTCTCTTTTTCCTTGTGAGAGCAGGTTTTCCCCAGGCCTCACGTGCAGAGCATTTATCCTGTGATTACAGGCAATACTGAAGATCAAGGTCTGGTTGGGTCATCACAGCACAAGGGCTACTCCCTAAGAATCACCAGTTCCAGAAGTCCAAACCTATGGGGTTTGGCTTCCTGTGATCCCAAGACATCAAGGAAGTAGAGACTGATCTAACTTCATAAATCTTGGGACAATTTCATGGCATAGTCATTCTAGTTGCTGCTACAGGAACGGGCAGTGCAGGACCTCAGGCTTAGTTCCTTGGAGTGCATTTTGGACATTCCCCATCAGCAATCAAGGATGAGTCAACAGACATGAAATTCTTCTCCCTTTGCTTACAGCTCATCTTTCCTTCTCAGTTCTGTCTCTTCTGTGCCACAACAATCACATTCCATGGCAAGAAACTGAGTCATTTTCAAGGAAAATGAAAAGAGGTAGCCAGAAAGTGCCACATTATCTTCAATGCCAGTTTGAGGATATTTGCTCCTTAATTTCTTACATAGAGTATAATTTCCCCTCAGATTAATTTTTTGTAAATCGTGAGATATGCACACCTCCCTAATACCACAGGAAAGCTCTGATTGAATCCAGTGGGTAAGAGGATGTTGAGTTACGAGGTTCTTGCATTGAAATGTTAGGTAAAGTTCAAAAGCTGAAATTAATAGGTCCTACTTTCCCCACAGATTAAATTAACCCTAGAACAGACTGCTGTAATTCTCTTCAGTACTGGCTGAGAAGAAGATATCATTCTATCTCTCTGTTCCAGCTTCATATTTATAAGGTTGAACTTTGATGAGAAGTTTTCAGATGGGGGAGTTGTTGTCTTAGAAAAGAATGCTGTGGTTTCCCCCTTGTCCTGTACAGGAGCGGGGAACTGGTTGCTCTTCTACAAAAGAGGTCAATTGAAGGGAGGGGATTCATGACAACTTCTAGATGTTAAGAAGGAAGAAAAGAAGACGGTGTTTTATCTCCCTTGATGAATGCCTGTTGTCTCAGCAGACTTGCTGATTTCCCCCTGAGCCTGTTGAATGAAGAGAAGGAATGGAAGAGACAGCAGAGGGTTGAGACAGGGCAACTGAGGACACCTGGGAAGGAAGGCTGGCTTACACTGTCTTGGTAGTGTTGAGCTTAGGATGCATGTCAGCTGGGCCCAGAAATCACAGTGTCAGGAGGCTGTGGCTGGTATCAAAAAAGGTGGGAGCTTAGGGAGTATCTGACTCAAATCTGACTGCACATCCCAGGTCTGGGAATGGTGCTGGGAGGAGGTCACTTGCAGATGCCCAGAAGAACCCATTAAGCATCCTGTGGGGTCAGCCCTCACTTGGACCTACAAATAGAGGGAGCAAGCCACCAGCAGAGCAGGCTGATGATGCAGTCAGATATGAAATCATTTCTCCTTTCTTTTCCCATCTCCCAGTACAGTGGGAAAGGAAGGGATCCTCAGGGGAAGGCAGAGAGGTGAATGAGTGAAAGAGCTACAGTTTCTCAGAGCTAAGAAATCTACAAATCTTGGAGTGCCTTTCCAGGCAAGTGCTCGTGGGGAAGGGAGGATTTGAGTTTGAGGTTTTGTACAGAATTAAATTTGGCTTGTGGGTACTTTATTACTTATAAAAGTGACTGAAGAATGTGGAATTTTCCTGAGATGTTTTCAAAGGAGGCTCAGCATAGCACAGGAGAAGGCAATGACTGAGTTGGACAAATGCTTCCTGTTTTTGTCATACTGAGTCTAGGCTGTTTGAGGTGTTAGCTAGACGGCTCTAAGAAGACATTTATAACAAGGCGGCATCTTTTAGATTCTCCATTTTTTCTAGTATCAATTAAATCAGTAAATCCCATGATTCTAGATCCCAGAAGGCAAGCAGGAAGCAGGTTCAGGAAAGCTGAGTGGGAGCTTGTGAGGATCACAGGCACTGCACAGGGACTGGGGAGTAGACACGGCGGAGTCTCTGGGGGTCAGAGAGAAAATCTTCTAGGGATGGGAGCATCTTAGATCAAGAGGTGGGTGCTGGATATAAGAACATATGTGTGCTACTCACCTATGGTCCACAGGGAATAGGAAAAAGGAAAACTCTCTGGGAGGCAGTAGGAGACTCTGATCAACCTGACTCTAGCCAGGTCTCTGTCTTCAACACCTGCCATCTCCTTCTCCAGTTCTTGGCTACATTCTTCCTATGTAGCATGTTTTGTCCTAACTTCCTATCTATCCTGACTATGGAGAGAGGAGTGGACACAGTAGGAGCATGAGGGCCCACGTTGGGTCCCAGGCAGGTGCGTCATGTTAGTGACTGAAACTTGGTGCTCAAGGAACACTTTGTTCCTGAGGCAGGGCTCACCTCTAGAGGTCCTGGAATGGATTATGGGATGGATAGCTGCAGGGTGCTTGGGAAGGACAGTAAATGTGAGCATTAAAAGAACCCAACAACATTTGACAGAGAAAATATGGAGTGGACACCACGAGAGTGCAGTAGTTGGGACTGTACCTGGGGATTCTGCTGAGTGAGGGTCATTCTAGAAACACGGGGTTGCTGAGACCAGGACACACTGAGAACTAGAAACCAGCTGTTTATGGATGCATGTGACTTAAAAAAAATTAAGATTTATGGTATATATCTGATTTCCAGATTAAACAGCAAATTCTGTGAGGAAATCTCCCATTTCTGTCATCATCACTAATAGTTTCATGGAACTTCTCAACCCTGGAGGTGGAATGGTGGTGGAGGAAGAAATTCTGGGAGAGGCTCATCTCCTTGATTTGTTGAGTCATCTAATCCAGTTCCTTTGGCTTTCAGGGCACTGGGTACTGCAGGTTGATGGCACCCAGAGCCCTGATGCTGTGGCCCATAGGTATGTAAACCTGGGTGGCTGAGGCAGACATGCTCTCCAGACCTGGAGCAATGGCAGTGCCCAGAGCTCAGGCTCAGCAGGAAGAGACTGCGGGTAGGCATAGAACAGGACAGCTGAGTGGGACTTTGGGGATACCTGGGGAGACCTCAGTGCTACTCCTGGTTTTGTTTTTAGGACATCTTGGGAGAAGTTTAGCAACTTTAGGGGAGGTAAAATGCATCAATTAAAAAAAAATCCACTCGTGCCCTATTTATTTCAGAACTTATAGCCCTGAACCCACAGTTTAGGAAAAGTTCCTCCTAGGCAGAGAGGAGCAGGGAAATAGAAAATAACTTGGGTTGAGGGATCCTGACTCCAGGAAGGACACCAAATCTTGGAGTGCTTTTCCTGTTTTGGTTTGCAGGCAAGAAATGGGGGGTGGGTTGGGAGGGGTGAGGTGGTGAGTTTTGTCCAGGAGCCAGCTTCTCTCCATCTGCAGCCCCAAGCCCTTTGTTTCTCCAAGGCTGGTGTCAAGAGTTTTGACAAGACAAGGGATCCAAAAAATCCCAAGACTGTTCAAGTATCTGTACTTCAGTCTTTTTGTGGGTCTGCCATTCTTGATTTTTCATTCGTTAAAATAATTTACCCTTTAAACAATTTATAGTGAGATGGAAGTGTGCTGGTCAAAGGGGATTCAAGGGCAAAGAAGGTACTGTCCCTGTGCTTAAGCTGACAGGGTAGTGGGGCTGGGAGACAATTAGGAAAGTGAGTATGAGCCACCGGAGGATGCTGTAACACACATGTGGGAGTCCTTAGGCCTGAGGTCAGAGTTTCAGGTGTTTGATCCTTGTTGCTCTTTGCTGATTCTGAGTGAACGATGAATGCAGATTAGTCATCTGCTATCACTTGGGGTGGCTGAGGAGATGAGCAAGAAGTGGAGCTTGTGTCTGTCCAAGACCAGTAAAACCAGACAGGACAACTAAGGAAAACTTGTGTACCCCAGAAGCATCAGGGGCACATGAGAAGAGAGAATTCTAGGGCAGAGGGAGGACAGGACTGAGGGGAGCGCTGGGAGCACCTGAGATCTCAAGGGCAGAATGATGCTGTGTTTTGTGGAGACAGGCACTCCCAGGTTCCAATCCTTAACTGCTTCTCCTATTAGCTGTGTTAAGGTAGAGATGTCTGGGGAAAGAAGAATCCATCTATGTAGAGGCACAATGATCCAGGGGTGTCACAGGTAAAATCAGAGGCAGAGCTAAGAAATCTACAAAGGCTGTGGCAATGTGCCTTATAGATTAATGTACATTTAAGGGACCTTGTGTGGGTATCTTGGTGACTGTAGTAGTGATTCTAAGAGAGCTGGGGAAGAGAGAGATTCATAGTAGCTGAATGGCTAAGTGGTATTAACTCAGACATGAATGATAATTGATGGGTGTGATTAATATAAGGTTGATGTAATAACAAGGTTATAGAAAGTTCAATAAACTCTACATAGTATTTGCCCATTGCATTTATTATAACAATACATACATACGTTTCATCCTGAATATCATGATATATTAAAATTATATAAAAATGGGACATTTACATTTCAGATGTATCTTAAAATGACAACATTTTGACTATAATTATTATTACATTAAATGTGTATGATTATCCTGTTATAGGAGAGGCTGTAGGTGTGGCCATCTTTTTTAGCTGTCCACATGTATTATAGCCAAGCAGGACACTGAAGTGCTTTCGAGCTATCAGGGTGAGTAGGGCTGCTCACTGTGACTCGGGAAGTGAGAAAGGGACGAGGACAACTCTGAGCAAACATTTCACCATTGGGATCCTCAATCTGTCCCTTGACTTACTTGGCTCTTATGTTTAATGTGGAAGCAAGCAGATATCAGTTGTTTTTTGTATCTGCCAAAACAAACACATCAAATTCTCAAAAATGTTCCCATGATGAGAAATTTTCCCATGATTGGTGCCTTCAGTGTGTTTAGCAATGCTTCACCAGTACCTATCCAGTGCCCCAGAATGGAACTGGATGGGATCTTGAACCACCTTTGTCTACATCTGCTCCCTGGTGAGGAAATAGAAGATACCTTTGGTGGGATGTGAACTTCCTGAGAGTGTCTTGTTTCACATTGACCCCAGTACCTAGACTAGTGCCACATAAATACTTGTTGAACAAATGGATTATTTTGTTTTTTATTTATTTGTTTTTTTTTT
>CAUYRH010110195.1:0-33338 GCA_963574655.1 Perodicticus potto
ATTTTTAAAATCTGAATAGAGCTTTCTATAGAAGCTCAATGAACCAAGAAATCTATCCTTCAGACAAGAGGCAGAAAACCAAAACAAAGGTTTTAAGAAGGATTTTGATGAAATTCAGGCAAGCATTTTAACTTAAAAATATACATCATACTATGTTTTACATCATTAATTAAATGTAATTTATTTTGGACAGCTTTAAATTTGAAAGAATTTTCTTTTTATTCATTATTATGATACAGCCTACATTAAAATTGATTAAAAGAGACACTTAATTCTTTACACTCATTAGATAAGTAGTTGCTGACCACCATTTTTAAAGGCCTGTGCTACTCAAAGAAAAAAATACAGAAAAGGGGCTTTTGAAGAACTTTTCTGGGCTCTTATACAGGGAGTTAGCACCTTGAGATTGGTCTTTTAAGAGTATTTATAGCATTTTCCCTATAAGAAACCTATAGGCTCTTTTAAATATTCATATAAAAATGTTCTTGAGCCCAGGAATTGGAGGTTGCTGTGAGCTGTGATGCCATAGCACTCTATCCAGGGTGACAGCTTGAGGCTCTGTCTCAAAAAAAAAAAAATGTAAAGATGAACACAACTTAAAAAGGCAAATAAAAAGATACTAGGTCATCTAGACCTCTGCTTATTTACGTCTATATAATTAAATTTAGGATCATATAATGAAAGATTATAATTCTATAATTAATGAAAATCATCTAAATTTTAAAAGAAAAAATGATGACTTCCTCTAAAGAGTGTTATACCTATAAGGGGTGACTGTTTCATGCGTCTAAAATCATCTTGGCTGTCTCTACTTTTTATTGCCTTTTTTTACCTAAGCTCATCTTTTGAGTTGTGATCAAAAGCAGTTCCCTGTGAAAACTACAATGTTAATTAGTAATCAGTAAGTAAGAAAGAGGTCCCTGGGGAGAGATAATTCAACCATGGGTGAAGGAGAGTGAAAAACCAATTTTATAAGATTCCCAAGGCAATTTGAGAATTTAAATTTCAAATTAAATGTAGCTGATTTTCCTTTCTAAAAGTGTATTTTAAGATCTTGCTAGTTTTTGTGTTATTGAATCATATTCCTCACTCAAAGGGCAAAATACTTCTTTTTTTCAGGAACCCCAGAAACTTATAAATGTTCCCAATCAAGTGATTACTTTTTATATCTGCAAAACTTAGAGAAGATTTTTCCAGAAAAACACTCAACTAGTATAGATATCTTGTTTTATAAAAGAATGATGAGAACAAAAATAAATAGAACTCTATGAGGAAATAGGAGTATAATAAGAAGGAGGAGAGAGACTTTGGAATGTAATAATGTTTGAAAAAATGATGGTCTGTCACCAATAAAAGCAAACAGCCAAAGTTTATTTAGATTTACTATAGGGAAGGCACATTTGCTTGCTTTAATCCTGTGAAGATGGGTGTTATTTTCATTCTCACTTTTAAGTGCAAGAAAAACAGAAGTTTCAAGAATAGAAGTTTTTGGTTGAAGGTCACATATCAAGTAAGAAAAGTACAACACTTGAGATGTTAATGATTATGCCACACTGCATCACTTGAATGAAATCAAGAGATAACTGGCCCTTAGCAGGTGCTGAAAGAACAGGCCTACTTGGAGAGAAAAGATTTCATGCAGCCAGAGATAAAGAAATCTGAGGACACAGCAGCTTTAAAGAGACTAGATTAGCTTTTTCTTTTGTATTAAAAATCTTACCCTTCACTGAATCTTCAAATAATGTCAGGAAATTGTTATTGATTTATATCATTGACTCTAATAAAGAGGGAACATGGTATCCATCACTGTAGAAAATTTCACAAAAGTATCATTTTAAAATGCAATCTAAAATATGATACAATTATTTTTTAATGGGGAGCTTGGAGAAAGCAGGCCAACTTAAAATCAATGAACAGTACTCAGAAAAAAAGGTACCTTTAGATAGTAAAACAGAGCATAGTAGTTAGGCAGAAAGAAGAAAGTGTGAATTGGGTGGTGCCTGTGGCTCAAAGGAGTAGGGCACTGGCTCCATATACTGGAGGTGGCGGGTTCAAACCCAGCCCCGGCCAAAAACTACGAAAAAAAAAAAAAGAAAAGAAAGAAAAGAAAAAAAGAGATCGTGAATTAAATTAACATCTTTGTGTAAAAAACTGAACACAGCCCAGAAGCTGGCCAAGTTAAAACAGACTAAAAAGAATGCTATTAACTATTGGATCTAAACTTTGCTAATAAAACCCATACAGGAAATGGAAGAGAATACGGAAATGTCTTCAATGTGCTGTCCTTATAGAATAAATAGCAAACCTAATTCTTTGCCTGCAGAAAGAATGAATGACCTGCTGACTGTGCGCTGTGTACTTCCTAAGGAACTCAAAGCTATTTATATCCTTTTATAATGTCCACAACTGACATCAAAAGGACCGCACGAAATCAGAATTTCATGGTTAAACAGGAACAGAGAGGTCAAAGAATCCGATGCCTTTCTTCTCTCCCATATTTAGATGGGCTTGGATTACACTGTAGAAATGTGTTTAGCCCTTAGTCACATTGAAGTGATAGCCAGGCAATGACTCAGGTCACCCTGAAATGATTTTATCCACTGTACTTGAATTCTAGCTCGTTTCCAAGAATATTTAAAAGCTAGACCGACTTTCTTAGAGTCATCCTATTTTTTCCATTTGTTGTTGATGAAAGAATGAAATGGAAACTGCACCTAGTAGGAAACCTCATGTGCATTTTCACACCTGCTAAAATACACTGACAGAAATCAGGTTAAAATCACCATAATATTAGTATTAGTTTTTTTTTTCTGCAGAGCACAAATAGGGTGGAAAGATATATACAAAGGACAAAAAGCTTCGTTTTCATAACCAAACATTAATACTACAAGCAAAGTTTTAACAGTTAATTCTTGAGTATGAGTACATGAGTATTTATTTCTCCCTGAACTACTAGTTTGAAATATGTAATAATAAATATATGTCATATGAATGTGTTAAATCCCTTCTATGTTTATCTCTGTGTGTGTATTTATGTATTTTGTATAGAATTTGTACTGATTTCACAAAAGAATATTAATACACATCCATGATTCCTTATCTAAAGCCTTTGGGGACAGAGAATCTGTGAATGTGAACAGTTCTGAGTTGATGTTAATGTAATGCTGATAGTGTTGACTACATGATACCCTCTGGGAGATCTCAGGCAACACTGTCTAATCAAACCCATCACTGCACGGACTGCCTGAAGACCTCATATGGGTTCAGGTCAGCTTAGATTTTCTGCTCAAGTCATTTTTCAAATGTTATTGCTTTCCAAATTTAATTTTCTAAATTCCTGATTAGACATTGTAGACCTCGAATGCCCTTCTTGGTGGTGAACTTTGAGGGAATTTGTCTTATTTTTCTTTTTATTCCTCTGTAGTTTCCAAAAGAAACACATAGTGTAACCAACTCCTAATAGGACTAAGCAAGGGCGGAGACACAGAGGAAAACTCTTAACCTTCCCTGAGGTGAATTAAACACGAGGAGGTCTAGCAAGCTGATTGGTGCAAGGCTGGTTGGAGAGAAAACCCAACACAGGGTGCTGAGCCCCCAGCAGGTGGAGGGATGAGGGGAAGGGGAGGCCCAGAGCAGGGCTGGGTTAGAAATCCTCACAGACCCATCATTGCCAAATCAGAAAATGACCAATGGCTAATCAACAAACTAGGTAATATGCCCAGATAATAAGGGTTACTCTCCATTTGCAAAGCAAATGCAAAGCAAAGCAAATGCTAAACAAAGCAAAACCAGAACTATATCCCAAAAATAAATATTAAAGAAAAAGACACAGTGCTGTGCAGAAACTGATCAATAATGAAAGATTCCAGTTGTAGAAAAGAAAGACATGCATTTCAAATTCTAATACATTTTGGATAACTAGTCCTAACAAAGGACAGTCTGCTTTTTTCTTGATATGTCAATCAACAATAAACTCTGACAGATCTTTCTGGTAAATTTCATGGTAACTAAAAGTGAACCTCGTGAAAACAATTTCATGTAAAATACAAATCAGAGATACGAGATATGCTGATTTTGACTTGTTCTGCTCCATGAAATCGAGTCTGACACTGACACTGACTGACACTGAGGCCGGCCTTTCCATCAAATGCTTCTCAATTAAAGAGCTATTAGGTTCACGGTGCTTTGTCCACTAGATACGGGAATGGAACCATAAATTAATCCTTGATCATCAGGAGACTTTGGAGACCTTCAATTAGTGAAGAAGCTGTCAGAGATTGAGCCTAGAGTTCTGATTCAGATGAGATTCTATTTTAAAAAAGAGGAACACTAACAATTGTTGTCTACTATTCCTAAATTAGGAATACTGTCTACTAATAACCAAAGCAATAAAATAGCCGATTTCTGTGTGTTAACTCTATGCCAGATTCTATGTCCATTGCATATATAAACTATTTAACCCTCACGATCATGCATTA
Organism: Perodicticus potto; assembly: GCA_963574655.1. Taxonomy (NCBI): domain Eukaryota; kingdom Metazoa; phylum Chordata; class Mammalia; order Primates; family Lorisidae; genus Perodicticus; species Perodicticus potto. Next base: position 4,479 of record CAUYRH010110195.1, read on the forward strand.
AAGTAGAGAACAGTCATAGCAATAGATGTTGATTCCCTGTTCCTCCTGCTTCCATGGACAGGACGTTCCCTACAGCAACACCACACCTTACTCTTTCCTTTGAGATGAAGAAGATTTAGCTGATTGGTAGAATTAGAGACAGCTGGAGCTGCTCAGAAAGTGACTACCTTCTTCTCCTCCCATTCAACCCCCCTTTTTGGGAGTCGTCCTGGCTTTGGCTCTGGCTGATGCTGAGACACTTTCCCTAGAGAGTGAGTATAAATGGTATTTCTCCAGCAGAATCAACTGATCTCTGAGTGAAACTATTTATTCTGAGATGAAGTGTTATTTTAAATATATGACTGTACATTCTAAAAGCATCTGCTCACAACCTTTATTCTCCATTGCTTAACATCAACGTTGATCTCAAGTGGTTCAGAAAGGAGGACCAGATGAGATGTGCTGTTTACCAGGGGCCCCCGAGTCCCCATCATCCTCCTGCCTTCTGTCGGCAGAGAAAGAGGGAGAGATTCAAAGGGCTTGAGTAACTTCTCTTGGATCAGACACAGGCTTGGAAGCCAAGCCCTAGTGCCCATACTCATGGTCACCCTTTCAGCTACCTTCTCTTTAATATTTAGACTCCTCTAAAGTATGTCTTTTTATCAACCCCGGGGATTTCAGAGATTAGTAAATTTGAGGATCAAAGGCAGTTTTTGCTTGGTCAGTTGGCAACCAAAGTGCAGAGCAGGGATTAGAACTCAAACCACCTGGTTCCACTAGGCAGTGTTTTCCATTACATTCCATCATCTGATCTAGTTTCTAAAAATGCTCTTTTCAAATGTCATCTAGAAGAGTCACATCCCAAAGGGCAGAAACTGAGGGACCTATTTTATAAGCTACAGTTGACTCTTTTATGATATTTTATTAATACATGGTAGTTGTATATTATTTACAGAATGCCTGTGATATTTTGATACATGCATAAAGTGATCAAATCTAGGAAACCAGTATTTCTTTTTTCTTGAGACAGAGTCTCACTTAGTCGCCCTGGGGTTGACTGCTGTGGCATCATAGCTCACAGCACCCTCAAACTCTTGGGCTCAAGAGATCCTCTTGCCTCAGCCTCCTAAGTACCTGGGACTATAGGAGCCTGCCATAACACCTCAATATATATACTTTTTTTTTTTTTGCAATTTTTTTAGCCAGGGCCAGGTTTGAACCCACCACTTCCAGTATATGGGGCTGGCGCCCTACTCCTTTGAGCCACAGGCGCCGCCCACCTCAATATTTTTTTTAGAGATGAGGTCTTGACCTCCTAAATTCAGGCTATCCACCCACCTCAGCCTTCTGGAGTGCTAGGATTATAGGCATGACCCACCTTGTCTGGTCTAGGAAACTGGGATACTGATCAACTCAAACATTTATGATATCTTGTGCTGGGAACACTCCAAATCTTCAGCTATTTTTAAACAGGCAATAAATTGTTATTTTTAATCTTTATAGTTACCCTACTGCACCACTGAATGCTAGAATTTATTCCTTCTACCTAATTGCATTTTTGGAGATATTCACCAACCTCTCTTCATCCCTCCCCCCAATCCTTCCCAGGCTCTGATAACCACCATCCTACTCCCTCCACAAGATCAACTTCTCAGCTCCCATATACGAGTGAGAACATGAGACATTCGCCTTTGTATACAAGGCTTATTTTAATTTTATATTTAATTTATACATTTATTTTACATTATTTATTATCATGTCTCCTCCAATTTCCAAAGGTTGGTCAAATCCTAAATGTTCCAGGGCATCAGAAAATGAGGCATGTGATTAAAACATGAGTACAGCCCAAGTCAGAGTTTTTTCACTACCTCATATAATCTGCCATCTTCATTTAGAAAAAAGAAAATTCCTGTTAAATTATTCTTCTCTCTGCCGTCTTCATTTGTTTTCAACTTCAGACTAATAAGGGGGCACAAATGTTTTAGGTTATATGGATCATTTTTGTAATGCTTGAGTTCTAGCCATGGGTGTGCCCCTCACCCGAATCGTGTTCGCTGTACCCATTAGGCCGGTGTATTCTCCGCCCCTCTCTCGTCCCCATGATTGATTTCCACTGAGTTCTCATGGGTTAGTTCCAACTTAAAGCGAGAACACGTGCTGTTTCTCCATTCCTGAGATACTTCACTTAGGAAAATGGTCTCCAATTCCATCCAGATTGATGCAAAAGGTAGTAATGCATCATTTATTAAATACCAGACTAGCACTCCGTTTTACAGAGTATTAAACCAATTTTTATCTCCACTTTCGCTACTTTTCTACCCATAAACCTTGAGCACTTAGTCTAAATAACCTCTCTACTCACTCCTGATCATGTGTTTGATCTCCGAATGCGTTTGCTTCATTAACGTTGAATAAATTTATCAGATATGTGCGTCATGTTATCACCTGAAAGGTGATAAGTAAGTGTCTTCTCCGGAGTTGTACGAATTCCTCACGTGCTCACCTGGAAAGGCAGAGTAGATTCTCCAGCTTTTGCGCAGAGACTGATTTTGGCTCGGCTCCACTGAGAATCGGGGAATCCGATTATTTCCCCTTGTTTTTGCAATTTCCCATCTAATGACGTTCTTGTAAAAACTGAGAGAGACGAATGCTGAGACAAATGATGCCAGAACCGTACCTGTTGAAATAAACATATTGAATGATATAAATGGTTCAGTTACCTGTCTCTAGCAGCTTATCTATACCTTAAAATATCTCAAACTAGTTTGGGGGTCAATATCATCTTCCCAGTTCTCCTTTCCTCCAACTGTACAACCACAGAAAATGCTAAGTACTTCCTTTGCCATGTTTTACATTTTACCCTTCAGTGTCAAGGTGGCTACAAAAACCATTATTTTTGACACCTGCTGAAGCGCTGTCTATATAAATTGGAAACTAACAGCCTGCCAAGATGAGTTTGAGGACAGTGTTTGCCAACATGGTCATGGGCATGAGCCAGTTGGCTTCCACAGAAGTTCACCAAGATCCTTCTCTCTTGTGAATTACAAATCTGGGAGGTAAATATAACAACTCACAATTATAAAACCATGTATCACTATCCCTTCTCCTTGATGTTTCAAACACCAAAGGAAAGGCAAAAAAAAATTCCTTGAATTGTTTTCCCAGGTAAAAAATAAAACCCTATAACACTTTTCACTAATGTATTTTCTCCTGTAGGATTAGAGAAGGGCTCATGGATACTGTTCATTTATAATTTAAGCCAAGTGAGAAAATATTCTGTGTGGCTATGGGAGTCTGGATCATTTTATTTCAATGATGACACAGTATAAAGATTTGATGATTTAACTACATAGTAAAAGAAATGGAGAGGGAAGATTATTCTAGGTGGTGATAATAACAGCTCAGACACAGGACTCGGCACTGTCATTGATTCAACCACTTTATGCTGTGTACTAAGTGCCTGGTACTATAGGAGGCAAAAAATGATTTCCTCTATGGATGAACGATCTCCTCTAAAAGTAAGTCAACAGAGTCTCCATAAAGACAATTTCAGATAGACTGCAGTCCAAAGTTGTTGTTCTTCCTCCTCCTTTTCATTATCATTGGCATTCAAAGATGAGGCCTCTTTTTGAATTCAAAGAGCTTCATTTCAAGTTCACTATGTTTTAAATTCTTGTTATTCTTTTCCATGTCATTGTGCTTTTATCCTGACACATGGACAAATATTACGACATATAGACGCAACCTATTTATTTCACTGTTGAGACCAATGTTAGTGATGTAAGTTGACAAAAAAATGTTTTAAAATGCTCTTTAAATATGTGTTTAGTCCAAAGCATCGAACTTTCTACATTAAAAGCTGGTACACTTTTTCGTCAAAATCTATTTAATTGCTACAACCTAATCAAAAATTATTATTAGTTTGAGACAAAAGAATCTCCCTCTGTTGTGCTAGGCTAGAGTGCCCTGGCATCATAGCACACAGTAACCTCAAACTCTTGAGCAATCCTCTTGCCTGCCTCCCAAGTAGCTGAGACTACAGGTGTATGCCACCAGGCTCAGCTAGTATTTTTTATTTTTAATAGAGATGGGGTCTCACTCTTGCTCAGGCTGGTCTCAAACTCCTAAGCTCAAGCAATCCACCTGCCTCAGCCTCCTGAGGTGCTAGGAAACAGTCGGGGAGCAGACCTTGATGGCACCATTCCATGACCTACTTCATAAGGACTTCTTTCTCGATTGTTCTTTGATGTTAGTTCGCCTCACTTTGAAGAAACTTAGTAAGACTTGGCCTTTTTTGCAAGAGTTTAACAAGTAGTAGAGTATTATAATTACACTGTACTCACTCTCTTATGGTATTTTTTAATACCACTAAGTATTCGTGGTCAGTACCCCCACTAAATTCTGCATTTGCTGGGGCAAGCACGCATTGACGATGCTGGTATTGTATTTCCAACACAATACAATGTATACATGGTCAGTACCCCCCAATGGGGTCAGTACCCCCCAATACAATGGTCAGTACCCCCATGGTCAGTACCCCTCAATACAATGTATCGTGGTCAGTACCCCCCACTAAATTATGCATTTGCTGGGGCAAGCACCCATTGACAATGCTGGTATTGTATTCCCAATACAATACAATGTTCTCAATGGAGAACTGCGGTCATGGCAGAGCTGGTAAGCCACATATGTGTGTTGAATCACATTGAGATCATTGTGAAGGCTCAGGGGAGGAAGTCTCAGAGGGACTATTTTGGGTCTTGCCTTGTTCTTTATTACTGCCTTGGCTGCTGGAAAACCAGCTCACATATATAGCCTACCCCTAATAAATGTGACTTCTGGGAACCAACTCATCTCTTACTCTGTTTTTGTCTTGATATTCTCATCACACTTTTTAAAACAGTTTGATGAATTAGTTTTTATTCAAAGAATATTAAAAGAATTGAAAGAATTCAATTGGAGAATTATAAGCAAAAGAAATGCAATAGAGGAACATAAAAGCCAACATGTAAATCAATAGCGTCATATTATTAATCTCCCTGCACTTAACTGCAAAATCTTTAAAGTAAGATTTTGTGGTATGTACACAATAACTCCAAAAATATTTCCTAGTTAATCACAAACATAGTTGCATTTTAACACCCATAACAAATAGTAGCTTCTAGCTTCCTCAGATTTTGTTTGTCCTGTTTTTCAAGGAAAAAATGTCAGGTTTCCACCAGTGGCTGAAGGGACTTTTGAAGCTTAAATTAAAGGCCACATCTTGAACAATGATTAGTTGCGGGAACGACTGTGCATGTGGAGGCCATGTGTTGACTGTCTATGAAGTACAAGGTGATCCTTGAGAAATGACTCTGAAATTGGGCTGTTAGAAAAGGCAACTCAGAAGAAAGCTCATGTTCCTTTTAAGTCCTTTCCAAAGAAAATTCTTAATGGTATTAGCCTGATATGATTATGTGAAAAAAATCATATAATTTCATAAAATGAAAGCTTTAATCATATCAAAGTGCCCAACTTTGATTATCTGACTGCCTCACTTTACCATTTCAAAATGAACATTTGTCCCATGCAACAACTATCTGGATGTTTCAATTCAGAAAATCAGCTGGATTTTCCAATTACCCAAGGAAGTAAGAATTTGGTTTATGTATTTATTCCATAAATTTTGCAGAAAGAAAGGATCACAAATCACCACAAACGTTAAAAGTGCATGTTATAAATTCAGAAAAGAGAACATCACCTTTGTGTATCTTAGACTGTAAATAATCTTCTGCTACAGTCTATTACTTCCTAAATGAGAAGTGTTATGAAGTAATCCAAGAATTTCTCCCTCCAGCTAGAAGATTGCTAAAGTTCAAGGCCATAGAGGCAAAAGTGAGAAAGAGATACCTCTTCTGCAGTCTTTAGTGGCTGCTTGAAGCATTTTCAGTTTTCATAAAAAAAAAAAAAAACAAGACGAACCATAAGTCAGTATCTGCAGCTTCTGAGACTGAAGCCTTGGTTCTGAGATAAATGATCAAGCATGTAAACTGTTCATAGCAGCTTTTTCACTGAGACCTAAACAGCTCCCCACAGCTAAACTATATATTAAGGAGGAAGGTGCTCTTTCTCAAGTGCAAACAATGATAAATTGAAACTCAGTCCCATAACCACAAATTAATGGCTACTAGGAAGCATGCAATATTGGGAAATGTAGGTCATATTTAAAACAAAATAATATATATATATTTATATACATGTCTATACATGACTTATAACACATGACTTCTCAGTGAATCTCAGTGAGTCACAGGAATTTCCAATAAGCTCTTAATGTTTGTTTTCAAATTTCGGTAAAGCAGACAAGATGAACACACTTTCTTCCTTCACATACGGTTTCTTTTTTGTGTATAACAACAGTGATCTCATCACCTCAGCGCCTGACCTTGAATTTAAAGCTAAGTTAGCTTGTAATTTTAAAAAGCAAGTTCGTTCTTTGGGAGTTCTCAAAAACCAACCAACCAACCAACCAACCAACCTGTATCTATCTCTTTTTCTGTCTATCACACAGGATTTAATTACAATAAATCCGTAGAAACAGGTATACGGCATTTGGGTGGGGTGGAAGTGGACACGAGGTAGTTGTTTTAATCCTTATATCTGCAAAGAAATGGGAAGGAAAAACAAAAGAAAGAAGAAAAAAGGAAGAAAAAGAAGAGTACAACCTATTAGGAGCCCTGGGCACTGCTGTTCTGACTTACGTGAAGCTGAACACATAATTAGGTTCATACCTCTGAATGCTACATAATTTATCATCAGGAATGCCCAGGTTAATTGCTGTGAGCCTGAATTTATAGGCAATGAATTTAGTATGCAGCAATATCGAACTCTTCATTATTTTCTGATAAGTAAAGACAAAAATATGAGCTGAAATCCTAAGGGCTTGGAGGCATGTTGTAACTCTCAATAGAATTGAAAACAAAGCAGGCTGAACAGAAACATCTGAGTTAGATGGTAACTTTTATAGAAAATAAAGGAATTAGGCTGGGCGTGGGGGCTCACACAGGTAATCCTAACGCTGCTAGAGGCCAAGGTGGGTGGATCGATTGAGCTCAGGAGTTGGAGACGAGCCTGAGTAAGACTGAGACCCTCATCTCTACAAAAACTAAAAAAAAAGAAAAAAAATTAACTGGGAGTTGTGGTGGATGCCTGTAGTCCCAGCTGCTTGGGAGGCTGAAGCAAGAAGATTGCTTAAGCTCAAGAGTTTGAGGTTGCTGTGAGCTGTGATGCCACAGCACTCTACCCACAGGGACAAAATGAAACTGTCTAGAAAAAATAAAAGTAAAGGAATTATGTTTACCTGAATACATACCATGAACCAAACACTCTGCCAGATGAATCACACTTTAATCCTCCCCATTGTGAACCCCAAAGGGAATGTACAAATGGTCTGCACCACAATTAGTAAGTGGCAAAACTGAGGTTTGAGCCCGGGGCTGACTCCCAAGTCCTGATTTTCACTGTTGAAATGAGATGGGTAGTTTATACTTGGTCTATGTTTACCCGGCACCAGAGGACTCATTGGAAAAATAAAATTACAGTAAATATAATTACAGTAGAACCCCCATAGCTGACCACCTCCCTACATTGACCATGTCCTTAAGTTGACCTCATTTTCGTAGATCGGACATGCACCACATGAACATGCCAGAAGAGGAGGCCTATTTTCTTATGCTGACTATCTTCGTATGTTGACCAGTTTGTTACCATTCCCCAAGTGGTCAACTTACAGAGTCTACCATATTTTTTCTTGCATATATTTATCTCTACTCATCCTTTCACCTTTCTTTCAACAAGCACTTAGACACCATTATTTTACTCCATTAATATTGTTTACCAAAAGAACAAGTCATTTTAGCACCACGTATCCACTGCTTTAGGTTATAGAAAGAACTAGGAGAAAAAAAATAAAATAGTAGAAAGCTTCTTTAACAGCCCCCTTTGCCAAAAAACAGTGCTAGTTAGCATGTTGCAAATGATGTTCTAAAAGGACAAGGCATTTTGTGTTGAAATAGGTCACATAAATCTCTTAGTTCAGCATGAACATGACCATAAAACATGGCAGGTTTTTACTAGCAGAGCGACCCAAGTCCAGCGATTTACAACCACAAAATGATCAACAGAAATTCGCAACAGTTGATTCAATTACCTGACATGGGGCAGAGGCAGTGAGCAGTTGTATAAGGATAGGACTTCCTAGCTTGGCCACCACAGGGGATCGAAGTGCTTCAACATAAATAAATGATCCTGCAAAAAAAATTGTGAAGAAGTCACATCATCTGGACACAAGTTCTAGTGTACCGTCAGTAGTTCTGGGCTCTAGCACTTCACCCTTGCCCACATTCAACTGTTAAACAGACAAAGAAAATTAATGTTTTTATTTATTTGCCATTAAGGTCTGCAAAGTATTTTGATACGTATAAAATTAAAAATCTCCAATCAAATGAAAAACAAGCTCTTGGTCCAAATCTCCCAAACATTTTCATTGGTTTCATTCATGTCCTAGAGTTTGAAGTCAAATTAAATGAAGCTTCTAAACTTACAATCAGATATTCGACAGGCTCTTATAAAATTCCCACAGGAGCTTTGTTTTTAAGTTTCTTTCACAAAGTATAGAAGGATATGGGCCTGTAGAATGAGTTTGGTTTCTCCTGGGGCTTACATGTTTAATACTGTTGTCTGCGCTGGAGGGGATGAAAGCTTAACTAAAGATCTAATCTGAACATTAACAAAATAACTGCTTTTAGATTTTTAGCTACAGTGAATGTGCTCATGGCAGATGTACATGGGGATAACATCTCTCAGCAGCTTAAAAGATCACACGTTCTGAGCTGCTGTCAGGGGTACCGTCATTGAATATTGAAAACCTACACAGAAGGCTGTGCCAAACACTGTCAAGGTCTGATCCTGGCCTTTGATAATGACTAAGTGATGGGCAACTTGGAAAGCCAAGTATTTCCAACGGAAAATACCACATTCAAGGAGTGATTTTCCCAGACACAGGTCAATGCTGACTGCACAGAAAGGAAGGGATTTCAAAATTAAAATATTTTAGTGATTCTACCACATGTTTGTTCAAACAACCAAGTTGGTGAGTCAGCAGTGTCATCTCTGAGTGGAGAAGGAAATAATCCAGTGTATATTGGCTTTAAATCTCAAAACCAACTGGGAAGGATAAAGGTCATTGTTCCTAAATTCCAAACTAAGAATAAAGGAAAACAGTGTTTGAAAATTCATTAAATTCTTCATGTTTCACCTATAGAAGAATAGAGTAGGAAAAGGTAATTTTAGAAAATAGTCTACTTTAAAAATCCTCAGATTCAAGTAAAGACTCAACTGAATAGTTTTTAAAAGACGAAAAAAAAAAGATGAATCTAAATTCTAAAAGAAAATTAACCAATATTCAAAGGGCTTGCTACCCCAGTCATTTAAAATAATATACACAATTTTAAACAAGCTTTTAATGAAAGTGACCATTTACATACTTAGATTCCAACATCTAAAAGGAGCAAAAGAATAAATTGGTTAGACTACAAAAGTAACCCGAAAAGAGATGAAAGAAAATCTGATAAGAAAGGTGTGATGCTACAGCTGAATTTCATTTAAATTTTAAAAATCAAATATTTTCAATATTATTCAAGGTATCTCACATCTTTGGAAAATACTGAGAGCTCCTCGGCTCCTAATGGTCAGGGTATTTTTAATTTAAAAAACACTTATAACAATAGGACAAAAAAAAGGAAAACCCATACAGCAATCTCATTTGAGATCACAGATACAAATATTGTTAACTCAAATATTACTGAATAAATTTGAAATTTCTTATCAAAATATAGTGTGTTCTAAACAATCTGAGCTTTCCAAGAACGGGCCTTTGGTTTAATCCGGGAGTTCGATCTACATAGTTATATCAACAAATTAAAGAGTAAAATCACAGAATCATATCTCACTATTGAGAAAGCTGTGAAACACAGCCAAAAATTTCAAATGACAAACTCTAATCGACTTAGAGGTTTAGTGAGTATACTAGTAGTTAAGGAAATAAAATATCTAGTAGACATTATAGAAAAGTAGAGATAAAGTTCTCTATGTTTTACCAATAATGTAATCGTAAAAAGAGAAACCTCGAAGTATTCTATTGTTTTTAAATAATGACACGTACTAATAAGAGAATTGGATAAGCTACATAGAAACAGAAAAATATTTTTATATTATTTTTATTTACTTTAATAACAGGACTCTAGATACATAAAAGGAGAGAAATTCTATACTCCAAATAATCAAAAATATGTAGAAATGAATTTAATAACAAAAGGCACAAGATTTACATGAAGAACATTATAAAACCTTGTATGAGACCATCAACTCTCTGGTTAAACGGAATAAGACAGATGACATATTTGTAAATTAAAGATGGCAGTCTGAAAACATTAAGTCATTGAAAATTGATTTGGCAGCTAAGTGCTATCCTGATGACAACATTTTAGCCAACTGTTTGGAAAGTGGATACTATTATTCAGATTCGTAAGTACAGATTAAGGGATAAAGAGAGTCTGAACTCTGATCCCAGATGCAGGGACTTCTAGAAATACGTCCTTGGATTCATTTTCTTATAAGCCTGCTTGGAAGAAACTACTGAGTTCAGAGAAATACGGAGTTTGCCACAGAGTTCATTCCTGGTAAAAGCTAGGAGTATATTGCTGATAATCATAATTGTTTATTGCAAAGCTCATACATACCCACATACCCCATAGGGGCGACATAACTAAAAAAATAGAATAAAAATTAAACAATGGAGTGCACAGTCCCCCTGGGTTAAAGTGTTCACATGTGCCTTGACCTCACCCCTTTCAATGCCTTGCCCTAGAAGTTACACTTTACATGTTTTAAGAAAGTTAGAGGATAGTCTGTATATTGAATACACATCTAAAAATCATAAATGAACATTACCATGCAGAATCATGGATAAAACCAACATAATGAGGTTTGGTTAGGGAATGCAAGAAGGGTTTAATATTCCAAGACTCAATTTACCTTATACACAAAAATATCTGATAATCATATGATAACAATAACCAATGAAAAACATTTGACATATTTTAACATACGTACGTTATTCAAAAAGAAAAACTAAGCACTCTATGAATAGAAGGGAATTTTCTTATCTCACTAAGATAGCAATTGTGGCACTTAAGTTTAAACTATGGACAGCTTTTCCCCCGAGACAGGAATAAGACATATCTAGCGACTATCCTTAGTTTTACTCAACATGTTTCTAGAGTGCCAATTCAATACACAAAGCAATAACAAAATATTAGAAGTCTTACTATTTAGAAAGCAAGAAAATTATCATTGTTTGTAGACAAAATAATTATGAACCTAGAAAATAAATATATATTCACATATATTTTTATACATGCATATATATAAGTTCTTAGCTATTATAAATAATATTAGCAAGGTCACTAAATAAAAGATAAATATTTTTTGTAAAAAAAAAAAAAAAACCTGTGTATCTATACAACAGCAACAACCACAATAAAAAGTTTATAAAAACTAATATTTATAATAGCTGAAGAATCCTAGGAAAATATTAGCCAAAGATTTAGAAAACCTCTATACAGAAACTTGCAAACTATTACATAGTGAAATGAAATAAGGCATACATAAATTGACTGGGAAGTTGAAAACATTTGAAAAGATCACTTTTCAGGGAAATATAAGATTACATTTTAGAAATAATTTTATACCCATAAATAACTTTAGGAAAATTATACTGCCCTTTGCTCTGAGCTATAACGACTGCCCCACAAAAACGATCCATATAACCTAAAACATTTACGCCCCCCCAAAATTTTGAAATTAAAAAATAAACTGAAAAAAATTACAATTTAACATAAGAAACGAAAAATAGTAGACTGTATTTGCAGACTTGGAGGAAGTGTCATAAGTAAGATAAGGATGATAGTTACAATATGACATTATATTTTTGATAAAATACACAATCGCAAACATAATTTAGAATTTGTACTTTATCTCCTATGTACATGTCTGTGTATGATTATATGATCATAGATAAGGATTTGGGACAGTTAACACGAGTTGTTTGGGTGGGCGTTTATCAAGGTATCTAAGAATGGAAGACAGCAACCATACAAAAAGGAGAAGGAAAATAAAGACTGATCACAAAAACCAAACAAAGAAACAAACAAGAACAATTATCAACCCACTCAGCTTTTATGAAATATTACATACAGGAGTGTGCATGGCTGAGAAAAAGTGCTGGAGATTAAATAGTTTTAAAAGCTGTAATCAATATTCCTTACCGCTCTAAGAACAAAATGTGCCAGAATTCACTGGTCTTAGATATTGAACCTGTCGGATTAACTCTACATATACCCCTAGAAATTTCTATTTCACGCTCCTCTCCCTTTTTAGTCCTGTTTGGGATTTTTTTGTTTATCTCTTCCTCATTCTTGCTTTAAGACCACTACTGATTACCTTAAGAAATGATAATAGCAATCACAACTAAAAAGATGGGGACTCCAGGATCTATCTTTTTATTTTGGGCGATTGGCACATTCTAAAATAAGAAAGACTGTAATATCTAGGTCCCCCTCACTCTGAGTTATAACAATGGTCCCCAGTTTTGTCAATTCTTTTGTTATCTTCGAACATTCTTTATATCACAGGAAAAGAAGAATGGGTCTTTCAATACTAACCCAGGCGCCCTATTAGAATATTTTTTTGCACAAATCTTAATAAAGTATAATTATAAGAGGGCAGGAGTCTGAAGGGGAATTATAAATGTGTTTTCCAATTGTCAAACCTGGTGGTATTCCTAGTGTTCCTACTAGAATGGACAAAACATATCAGTGTTTACTGAGCTCTTGTTGTACACAAAACCTTAACAGGTGTTATTTCATTCAATCCTTGTAACAATTCTCCATGGAAGATGCTTTTCTTTCCCTATTTTGTAACTGACAAAGCTAAACCACACTGGCATTTAGCAACCTGTACAGCGTCAACACGGTGACTTAAGACCCTGGACAGCTCACGCTCTTCCCTGTCTGTTATGGCAGAGTCACACGGAGCCAACAGGACACACTGTGTGCACAGCAGCTTCCTTTCAGGAATCTTTGGCCTTGGCTTAAGCCTTCATCATCCTGATAGAACTTCAGCATATCAGTGTTTGTCCCCATCACTCTTTCCCTCTCTCATCGCCTTTATTTCAGCCAGGATAGTTTCTGTTTTTAGAACAAATCCAATGTGCTTTACCATGACTAATCGGTCATTATTATACTCAAGATCAATTTCAAATTCCTAGGCACTCACTATAGTCTCTTTCCTTCCTTTCCTATCCATCATTGCCATTCTCCCTGTCCAGTCATTTCCAACTATACACCAGTTCTACTTACACCTCTCCATCCTCTTTGGGAATACTTCCTCTAACTAGGCCACATTCCCCACCACCTCTCCTTGGGTTCTGCCATCTCTTCCTTGGCTCGTTACTTCTGCCTTCCTGAATACTTTCCACTTTTTGCTAGCCCTCGGTTCAGGAGTTGTCTCCTTTAATGAGGCATCTGGAATCAATTTGCCCTGCATGCCCCACAAAGCATGTATCATATCCTACAGCAATTCTTTGCTTCAGTTACTCAGCTGAGCCCACCTCAAAAGCAAGGACCACGGGTTCCATGCCTGCCCATCCAGGTGTGGCTTATGCTATGTAATTAATAATTTGGCTTGAACAAATATATAATAAATAAAACCATATATGGGCTTAGAGAAAGTGTGCCTTACTAGATAGTTCCTCTTATTAATTTTCTCCTTTCTATTTTAAACTTTAAACTTCATCCACTCTGCCATAAAATCTGAAAAAATAAGGCTCATTGGCACAAAAGCAAAAATTAAGGACTTACTTGCACTGTTAAACAACAAACTGGGTTTATAGCAGTAGTGACTGGACAGATGGTCATAATCTCTCTGCCCATTCCCTACCACCTACCCTCATTGCCTCAGATTCATCAATCCCGATTTCTAATGGCTGCAATTAAAAACAAAGTCAAAACTCATTTTTGACATAGGTTGCAAGGAGAAATGTGTTGTAACAGATGTCTGGGCACAGGGGCTCACACTTGTAATCCTAGCACTCTGGAAGGCCGAAGCAGATGAATTGCCTAAGCTCAGGAGTTCAAAACCAGCCTGAGCAAGAGCAAGATCCCCTCTCTAAAAATAGCCGGTGTTGTGTGGGCATCAGTAGTCCCAGCTACTGGGGAGGTTGAGGCAAGAGGATCACTTGAGCCCAAGAGTTTGAGGTTGCTGTGAGCTGTGATGCTACAGCACTCTACAAAGGGCAACAGAGTGACACTGTCTCAAAAAAAAAAAAAACAGAATAATGTTCAAAGAGCATAAAAGGGGATCTACAAAACAGTTGTTATTATAAAGTTAATATGACACCAATGTTCAAGAGCAATATCTTATCCCATATATATGTAAACAAAGCCAAAGAAAACAAGAACAAACCTTTTTCTGTTTTTCTTGGTATTTCATAAACCCTTATTAAAATGCTATGTGTAGTTGTGGCTGTTGTATTTAGAGATTATGTAAACATAATGGTGGATAAAAGTATATACGTGGAAGATGTAAGATTATTTGTTCTCAAGAAGCCTGAAGAATGATTAAATTGCATTCAACTATTTGTAGACTTACTTTATAGATAGTGCTAAATCTCTCCTCAGTTCCCAGAAAGAAGATTAGACTATTTTTCCTTCTGTTAAAAAAAAAAAAAAAATTGGATTGCTCTAAAAAGAAGGCAAGCTTACTGTACCTGATTCCTGGCAACTAGAATTATCAGAAAACTTTTCCCTTTCTTAATGCCTTCAGCCCAAACTTTAAAAAAACGCAACAGCAAAAATGTTAAAGCCCTACTCCTTTCGGGAAACTCAATTAAGGCACTAATTGTTACGCTGCTCAGGAGGTTTTAAAGCCAGAGTTTCATTCATTTAGTCTACCAAGGGAAATGAAAATACACAGCATCATCATTTCACAACATGAAAGAAAGAAAAGTAATTTTTTTTTTTTTAAGAGGAAAATGTCCTACCATGATTCATGTTCTCTGTGTGATCAGCTTTGGGCAAATGGTATTCTCCACTGCTCAATCCTTTCACCATCTCCCAGTGTGAATCTTCGGAGGGAAATGGCTCCCAGCCACAGAAACCAGACTCAAAGTCGCAGGTGAGATGATTTGCTGTTACAGATGGAAAAGAAAATGGAAGAAGGTAAATGAAATGAGTGTTCAATGAGTCATTGACTCTGCCCTCCAGCCAGTCAGCTGAGGCCAGCTCCATCACTCTGCTTGGCAGTGGACGTTCTCTGCCTATCAGAATAGAGTTTCCTTCCCAGCCTCACATAATTCCCCAGGTGCCTGTGAAGCTGGCCCTTGCACATGCTTTATCTATACACCTGGCAGTTATCATCCTAGTTGGCCACCTCCACTGTATTGGAACTCTGGAATTTCCCAGGGACAACTAATTTCAAATCCACTTGAAAGAAAGGAATTTAAATCAACTCTGGATACCCAAAGAACTTGCAGTCAGCGCCTCAGTATTCTTTTCAGATTCTATTTTTACAGTTTCTCCAAAGAAAATGCCTAGCCATTGCAGGTAAAATTAGATATTCTGAACTGAGCTTTTTCTTCCCTTAACACCTAACTAGCTAAGTTGACAAATACTTAAGTTTCTATACTCACCATCGAATAATTAGTTCTAGAGACAGTCAGGATTGGGGTGTGTTTCACAAGCATGTTTCCCAGATTTGACCAAATTCACAAAAAAACAATAGCTGAGGTTTCAAAGGACTGGACAACAGTTAACTAGAAATTCTAACAAACTGATATGTGCTTTCCAGAAATTACTTTTTTTAAAAATAATTTTATTAAATCATAATTGTGTACATTGGTGCAATCATAGGGCAGAATGTGCTTCATATACTGTGCTTAAATTTCCCTTTCTTAAAAATTATAGTATCAGACTACCTTAGATAGCAGTTTTGAGGATAAAGTAACACAATTTTAAAACCTGTTTCCAAAGATTCCTCCTTATGCTGAAGCATTTTTATAACAGTGTGGAATGAAAGGACAGTAAAATATTTTGTCCGAAGCCTCCAAGTTTGATAAGATCTCTCAGAGCCTCAGGCTCCCATTTTTAGTAACAATACACTTGTTCCCACTGAGTTCCAAGTATTTTATATATATTAATCTTAGTTGTCACCAATATCCTCCATAGTAAATATAATTATCCTCAAGGAAAAACGAAACAGAATAGTAAATGATTTTGTTTTTGGTAAATTTTAGTAAATGGATCATTTAGACTCTGAACCTAAGATTGTCGGACACCAAATCTTATTCTATGAAGCCTCTTCAAAGTAGGGACTTTGTCTCACAATCACAAAGACCCTATCACCATGTGCTTGCTTCTAACCATTATTCCCCCTTTTTAATTTAAATAATACGACCAATTTAACTAGCATATTGAATAAGCTCACTGTGTCTTAATAATCAAAGTATCTTCAAATCTCTATAAACAAGGACACCAGGCATAAAATGGATAGGCAGTTGACTGGTTATGTCTGAGGGATCCATGTCTGCAAATTCAACCAACCACAGTGGGAAAATCCAGTGTTCACTGGATGTCTGGATGTCAAACAGGGCACTCCAATGGCTGACAATTATGTATTTCCTGGTTCCCCAGGGCCAGCTGGGAAGACTGCTGGATTTTGGTGCACTATTTCTTTTGTTGAAAGCAAATATTATTTTCACCTCTAAATGGATTTTCCCAAAAGCAAAATTAAGCACAAAAAGAAAATCTCATTACATATTACCTAACAGGTCACCAAAATGATAAGAAAGAGCAGTTCAGACATGAACCTCACTGCAATCTACTGGTCTTGGACATGTTGTATTTTTTATTTTTCCTCTGCTCTAGATCTGTTTTTCTTTTCTCAGCTCTGGCTATAGAGTTTATATGATATGGCTATTGATAAAAAGCTGTTCCCCAAAGGAGAGTCACTTCTGCATTTTGACACAGTCACAAGAACCTATAACGATGACTATCTCCTTTATAGGTCTAATTCCTTGGTCCTCTTGAGCTTGGGCTCAAGGCCACCTCCCAGCTTGGTCCTCTGTGAGCTTGGGCACCTTCTAAGATATCTCCCAGGTTTTCTAAGTCAGTTGGTGGAGTGTAGAAATATTCAAAGTATTCCCATGAACTCTAAAATGTGCTATAAGTTCCACATTCTTGGTGTGGACGTGGCCAAGGAAACCACACCCTCACTGACCAAGGTATCCCAATTCCTAGAGAGATATACCCTGTGATAGAAAGTCTTCCCTGGATAAAATGTCCACCACTTCTTTGGCCTAGCTCAGGAGTGCCCAGAGTATGCCTGGTGTCCTAGCTTAATAATTAAAACCTCTCCTTTCCCTTCTCGCTGTCCCTGTTTGGGTAATAAATTCAGCACTGCACTGTTGGGGCAGTCAATTATACATCACTACACAGTAAAGCAAGTCTAGACAAACAACAATCGTCTTCACTGCAGGAGGCCACTGAAGACACCTTCCATTTCCCCAACCAGGCAATGGTGTGAAATCCCAGTAAGACCAGTGAGTATGAAAATGGGAAGTTCCACACGACCAAACGTTAAGACACAATCTTCACAAGTGAGCCTGTGTCACTTGCCTGCAAAGACATAAGGTAAATTTCAACATGAAGATAACTTTAGAGAAATGTTGAAATTCGGATTCGCAACAGTTCAAATCATTTCTTCCATTACCTAGCTATCTTATCAATTAAAATGTCAGTCATGGCCAGGTGAGGTGTCTCACGCCTGTAATCCTAGCACTCTGGGAGGCCGAGGTGGGTGGATTACTTGAGCTCAGGAATCCAAGACCAGCCTGAGCAATAGCAACACCCCATCTCTACTAAAAACAGAAAAACTGAGGCCAGAGGATCACTTAAGCTCACAAGTTTGAGGCTTTTGTGAGCTATGATGCCAAGGTACTCTACTCATGGTACCAGAGTGAGACTCTGTCTCAAAAAAAAAATAATTTAAATGAAATGAAATAAATATTTTAATAATATATATTTTATTTAATAAATATTTGCTTTGAAATGTATATTTGAAATATATATTTACTAAATGTATATTTATATTTAATATTAAATATATTAAATATTTCTATTTAACATTAATTTAATTATTAATATTAATATTAAAATAAAATATTTTAATATTATTTTATTTTAAAACCTTAAAATCTAAAATGTCAATCATCATGCTTTCCAGTATACTAAACACCACTGGTCCTTGAAAAATCAAAATTAATTTTGAAATCCATCACCACAAAGATAATTTAAAAGGAATATGGCATAATTCAGCTTGGTAAAAATCTTGGTGAATTGCTCAGTTTACCAATGATATTTGTTTCTATAAATCCACATCAAGAGATTTTTCTTTTAAGCTAAATATTCTAGATCTTAACTGAACTATAAAACATAGTTCAAATTCATGCTGCCTAAGCTGAGATTCTTCCATTAATATCTTCCTTACATAATTCAAAAAGTTCGATGTGAAGGTATAAATATCTGAAGAAACTCAGGAATGTCAAACATATTCTGGCAACTATCATATGTGTTATATCCTAAATATTTGTAAAATCTAAAAAATCATCTCCTCATGTTCTAAATACAGTACATTGATAATAACAGTGATTCTGATTACTTAGTTGCTTTTGTTTTAACCTTCTGTGATTACAGAATACATTTCATCATTTCTAAGCAAAGTATAAAATATACTGTTCCCAATTTTAGATAAATTTCACTCAGAGTTCACTCAGAGCAGTATTTTCAGATTATGATAAAGCTTTCCCTCACATATTTAACTACTGTAGCAGAAGAAAAATTATTTCATTGTGGCAGCTGAGAAAACTTGTGGATCATGAAAAGTAAAATACGTTGTGAATCTTCCAAAAGTAAATCAGTTCTCTAGGATATAAAGATAAATCCATGTAAGTGAATGGGGAATATTTTATATAATGAGCAAATATTAGATTTTAATATGATAATTTTTTAAACATTCGGTTAATACATACTGAGAACCCACTAGTATCATTGCCATACAAAACTTATATACTAGTATTTCTCTTTTCCTCAGAAAGTTTTTTAGCATTCAATCATTTTGTAAAATCTGAAAGACCTCTAGAGACCGTATCATAGTAAAAATTGAAAGCATTGCACAAGATTCGAGGTTTCATCTTCTTTCACTTGACTGTTGTACCAACTTCCCCCTTTGAGGATTCACAATTCATATTAGCATTTTAAGTGTTCTGAAAAGTCTTACAATTTGCAAACCCTTTTATTCATGAAATTTCCCTATCTATTTTGATTCAAACACAGATGTGTCCATTCTTTCATCTTTTTTTGGAACACAACAGTTATAATTAATATATATATTTTTTCCTATATGTAATCCATAAGCTTTTTTATATAGATGACATAACATTTAACATTTTAACAATTTTTAACTGTAAAGGTCTGTGGCATTCAGTCAATTCCCATTGTCATTCAACCGTCATCACCAGCCATCCTCAGAACTTTTTCATCTTCCCAAACTGAAGTTCCATACATATTAAATGCTAACTTCTTCATCTTATCCTCAGCCCCTGGTCACCACCATTGTCCTTTCTGTCTCTATGAATTTGACTACCCTAGGGACATCACAAATCTGTCCTTTCGTGTCTGGCTAATTTAAATGAGCTTCATGTATCCAAGGCTCACTCTTATCACAGCATGTGTGTGAAAATTAGACACATTTTATGCATAAATCATTCAGCTACCCGATGTATACCTGTCAATATGTCTGGCGCATATTACAGTTGAGTTATTTTGGTAAAAATATTTTAAAAATATGTTACATATATATTTTGAATTTTTTCCAATTTTATTAATATATAATTGACAACATGGTATCTCTGTAAGGTGTGCAATGTACATGGTAAAATACTAACCACAGTAAAGCTGATTAACATATTAACCCCGTGTGCGTGTGCACGCGCGCCCGCCTGCTTGTATTAACCGTGTATGCGTGTATGCACATGCTTGTGGTGAGTACAGTTAAGAGCCACTTTCTCAGCTAACTTCAAGAATAAAGTGTTACTAACTATAGTCCCCATGCTGCACCCTGGATCCCCAAAACTTATTCATCTTATACCTCAAAGTTTCTCCCCTTGGACCCGGATCTTCCCATTTCCCACTTAACCAATCTTCTGGCAGCCACCATTCATCTGCTCAGTTTCCATGAGGTCAACTATTTTAGGCTGCACGTACAAGACTGTTCGTGCAGTATTTACCTTCCACAGTCTGGCTTATTTCACTTAGCACAATGCCTTTCAGCTTCATCCTTGTTGCCCATGGCAGGACTCGCCTCTTTTTTACTGCTGAATACCTTTCCACACTGTTTATGTGCATATTTATACACACCATTTCTTGGGTTTATATCCCTAATCCATTGCCAAGAAGCTTAGATTGCTTCTGTGTTTTTGGCTGTTGTGACTAAAACGGCAATGGACAGAAAAATGCAGACACATTTTCCTCTTAATTGTCCTTATTTTTACACAGGGTCATGTCAGTAAAATGTCAAAAAATATATTGTTTGCTCTTATACAACAGTGATGCTCTTAGGTACTAGTGGATGAGCGTTTTTACTCCTATACTGAGAGGCTGATGACTAGTTTGCCTTTAGCTTTTGTCAACATTTTTGTACACCATCTGTTTCTTCCCTCAGCTGTCTTCATTTCTGAAGCCTCTTTGGCACAATGGTTTTCAAAGTTGAAGACGCATACAGGTCACCTGGGATATTACCACCATGCAGCCTCTGGATCTGCAGGGCTGGTAGAGGCCTGAGGTTCTGCATTTTGGGCAAGTTCCCAGGTGATGCTGGGGCTCCAAAATGCAGAGTTTGCTGTAGCTGCAAACCAGTAGCAAAACCCACTGGCCCGTGACAATTAACTGCATTTGAGCAACCTCTACACTTGGAGTCTCAGTAACTGCATATATTAAAATAGTACCCAAAGTAAGGGCAAGTGGACCATGCAAGCACATGTGAGTGAGTCTGCCTTTGGGGAAAATGCAGACTGAAGAATGACACCTGCCAATCCTCACAAGTTCCAATTCATTCTCCAGAACACGCCAAGTATTCCTCACGTGATGCAAACTGCTGTACAAGGTAGACTGTCCTGGAGACTCATTCTAAAGCGTGCGGAAAAGACAGAAAGGCATTTTGAGGGGCTCATCAACTTAGTATCTTTATTTAGGAAAAAAACTTGGTACTACACATTTAAATTGGTAATAGACAAATTTTAAAATGTGTGTAAAATGTTTTGAAGTGGTTGTGAATTTCAGAGGAAGGCCTCCCTTATTTTAGAAGAATATATGTACTCATGTGTCTACATGCACAAATAAACTAGTTTCACGCAAAAATAGCATAAATTTATACCCATTCTAATCATTCAAATTTATATAATTTATTTCTTCAGAGAAAAAGTGAAGTGTTTACATAATATCCTCATGTTGGCCTGAAAAAATATGCACAAAGATATGTATATATAATATGCAATATGACTGTAATCATTCAAATCTATATAATTATTTCTTCAGAGAAAAAGTAAAGTGTTTACACACTATCCTCATGTTGGCCTGAAAAATATGCATAAGAATGTGTATATATATATTATATGTAATATGACTGTACTTTTACCACTTTTATCACCTATATTAAGTTAATCTCTATCAAGAAAACGTGACAGGCTTTCTTCGAACACATGAGGTTAAATTATTTGGAAATCTTCAAAAACTAACAAGGAATCCTATTTCTGTTGATAAAAAAGATTAAAAAGTTACCTATTGCTGTATTTACCCAAGGAAAAAAAAGGAATGGTATCAAGATCTATTGAATCAGAAAAATACCAGCTAAATAATTAATAAAACTTCAGCAAAGGAAGAGCAATGGAAAAATATGTCAAAAATCAAATGCTAAAATATTTACTAATGCTCTGGGTGAGATTTAAGAAAACAAATTAAAAGGAGGGACGCAGAAAGAATGACTTAATACAAAGTGGGAAAAAAAGAAGAAAAAAAAGCTCAGCTTCAAAGTACAATGAGAAAGAAAGAAATTACATTTTCTTTCAGTTATTGAAATTAAGAATAATAGAAACTGTTTAGAAAGATGAATCTCCCCAAGAGAAAAGTACCTGATTCTGTTAAAAATTAAATAAAGCTCAGAAGGAATCTGACATACTCATATTAGAGAACATAAATTGTCCTCTCTTTGTTCTTTTTAAATGAAAGAAGGCCGCCCCCAAACTCCTTTGAGATCATATCAGTTTATAGATCATTTGGTTTAAAGTTAGGTGTTTCAGAAATTAACCAGATTGCTGTTTACCAACAGGCCAGCTGGGAATTTCTCTCTCATGTTCCTCTCCATTGCTCTTCAATCAGCGGTTGTCAACCTTCCTCATGCTGCAGCCCTTTAATACAGTTCCTGTGGGTCGCTGAGAACCACTGCAACCCTGACTTACACATCAAAAGAAGCACATCATCCAGAGATTTTCATTACAAGGTAATATGTATGTTACTATGGTATTTCTCTGTGCTCAACAAAATACCTCACTAAAATAAAACACTATAGTAAAATAATGTCAACATTTTAATACTTTTTAAAAAGCCCATTGCTTGTGATATAAAAACTGCATCCATTTAGTTGGAATTCGGGGTTTCTAAAGAGATGCAAGGGTCTTCGTTACAACTCAAGTCACAGGAGAACCATCCCCGGGGGTTGTACATTAAATTATATTCTATTGGAAATATGACAAGGTTTAAATAATGATGGGATCTGTTATCACCACTCCCATCAAAGACTCTTCAGAAAGGCCTGAAAGAAAGGAGTTGAGCTTTCTTTTTCTTCCTTCCCAAAAGCCAGTTGTGACTGAAGCAATTTCGACAGTGAGCCGGGCTGCTCTGAAGGCAGTGGCAGCCCATCTTCTCTTTGCCCCTCTCCCACAGTTCCCAAGATAGATGGTTAGAGAGGAAAAAAAGCAGGGTAATTAACCTGCTAATCCAGGTTAGCAATTCCTACTATGTGTCTCCACAGGGAAGGCACAAAGAGATTCTGCTCTTCCACCAAAACATGACATTAACATAGAGCCCTCTGAAGAAACAGTGCTAATCGTTCCAGAGCAAGAATGAGCGTCCATGTACTTCATACAAATGACCTTATGCAGATAGACAAAGGCTACTTTATTTTTTTTTATGTCATTTATATTATTTTATTTTTATTATTTGAAGACAGAATCTCACTCAGTCTCCCTGGGTAGAGTCCCACGGCATCACAGCTCACAGCAACCTCAACCTCCTGGGGATCCTCTGGCCTCAGCCTTCCAAGTACAGGCACCCACTACCATGCCTGATTAGTTTTTCTATTTTTAGTAGAGACAGGGTCTTGCTCTTGCTCGAGCTGGTCTTAAACTCCTAAGCTCAAGCAGTCCACCCGCCTTGGCCTCCCAGAGTGCTAGGATTACAGGCGTGAGTCACCGTGCTCAGCCTACTTTAAATCCTATTAACAGTCATGAATTGAAGCACATAAACAAACCATGAATTCACTTACAGCAAGTTGCTAGGGCTTCATCACTCCCGTCCAAGCAGTCCTGTTGAGCGTCACAGACTGATTCTTGGGCGATGCACTGACCACTGGGACAAGTGAACTCATCTGCGGAGCAAAGCCTTCTGGGTGGGCCCTGGCCGCAGGCATAGACCCAGAGCTGATCAAGCCCAATAAAACTTTTCTGGCTCAATAGAGTCCCTTCAAAGATAATCTTTGGAAAAGAAATGATCAATTTATAAGCTTAAATCTCTTTTAAAAGACAAAAATAAGCAAAAGATAATAGAGATTATAGAGTTACTAAGAAAAACATCTGTTTAAACAACCAAATGCAACATGTAACCGTGTTCCTCTTTGATAAGCCCAGCCCAATCTGGAAAGACTGATGGACACATTTGCTCCACTAAGACCTCCAAGAAACTACTGAAGATCTGACAAAATACAGTGTCCCACGTAACCATTTAGAATGTCCCTGACTGCAAACATGTTCCTTGGCCATCATCTTTATACCTCTTTCATTTTCAAGGGCTAAGAATTAGCTTAACTTACACGACAAAACCTGTATGTAACTATATCTGATTTGTTTTTGAACTACTGAAATTAATATTTAGAGACATGAAAATAAGTGTCAGGCAAGTAGGAATAGAAATTTTAAAGAAACATAAAAATCTATTAAACTTGCATAAAAGAATAATTTCTTTAACAACAAAAAAGTACCAATGATAGAAAAGAAATCCTGTTTTCTTCAATTAAATTGCTAGGTTTTCTGGAGGTACACTACATCATCAAGTGAAACAACCAGACAGTACTGATCAAGTGTAAGCAAATATCAAAGTAATATTATTCCTTGAGTTCTACCCAAAACAGTGATTAGTTAGCACCCAGAGTACAGAAGTATAAACAGTGTACTCTATCACAGATAACTAACTCTCTGCTGCAACATATGGTAGCACTATCTCTACAGGACTACTTCAATTTAAATGAATTAAAAGAAAATTAAAATTGAGTTCCTTAGTCATAGTAGCCAAATTATTCAATAGACCCACATGCCTAGTAGCTACCCTACTGAGCAGTGGATACAGCAAATTTCCATTACTTTAGAAAACTAAGCTACTAGGAGTAAAGACTGACTCCTTTTGGTTTTGCCCATCCCAATGTTTCTGAGGAGATTTTCTTCTTTTTAAAGGCATGAGGGATATATATATTTTTTGTTATGAATTATGTAAGGTCAAATTTCACTTTGCAAATGCATCAATGATTTAGTTTAGAAAATAAAATTAAATTTAAAGCCTATATAGAAAACTTTGTATGCTGTTACACACTTTCTTTGCAATGAATATCATGTACATGAAAATGACTAGACCTATACGAAAATGACTAGACACATACCCATGTATTTTCACAGCAGTAAGAGATGAGATGTATAAAAGTGTTATCAGTTTGGGTTTCAAAAACTGATTTGTTTAAACTTATTTAAAAAGCCTATCTTTATTGAAAAGCTATTTGAATTTCATACGTACTTGGAAAGCTAGAATAATTGTGCATTTTGGGCTACAAGGCTGTGGCAACATCACAGCAACTTCAAACTCCTGGGCTCAAGCAATCTTTCTGCCTCAGCCGCCTGAGTAGCTAGGACTACAGTTTTGTGCCACTGCACCTGGCTAATTTTTCTGTTTTTAGTAGACACAGGATCTCTTTATTTCTTACTCAGGTCTCAAACTCCACAGCATAAGGGATCCTTCTGCCTTGGCCTCCCAAAGTGCTAGAATTACAGGTGTGAGCCACCACACCTTGACACCCAATTTATTTTCTTTACATTTTACTTTATTTTTGAGTTAAAAAAAATGTAGTCTATTTATAAAAAAAAAAATAAAGTAAATCATGAGTACCTCTTAGAGAAAATATAAATTATCAACTTATAAAAATTAAGATAGTACCAAAATGCTAACTCAATACACTGAGCTATCAACCTCAATTTTGTTAAGACTGCTGCAAGATGCAACGGTTAAGAAATTCCAATTCACAGAATATGTAATTCTAAAAGCCTGCATGGTCCTATAATTATACTCCAACTGTTTTTTGGGTTCTTCCTTTTAACACCTGGAATAATGTTTGAATGTGGTATTTCCATAAATGAATAAAATTGGTTTCATAATCTACACATGGAATCTTATCATTTTACACCCATACCCCAGCATAACTACTCCTATGGACTCTATACAACACAAACATCTCAAGTTAATGTTTTTAAGAGACAGCATTCCCACTGAGCCTATGTATGTGTCAGACGAATCTTGGTGCAGAGTTATCCAGGTGTTATAAAGACACGAATTATTGCATTCAAAATATATCTCTATGAATTTCAATACCAGTTTATTATTTATCTGGCTCATAATGCAGTTCCCTTCCCTGGGTACAATGTACGGTGTTGCTGGTCATAGGAAGGAGGTAGAAGGAGAATGAGGAAACTTTAACCACAGGTAGACCCTTTCTGCTCTCTCCACGCAAGGGAAATTTGGCCTGAGAAGGGCCGGGAACAATATAAAATAAGTTAGAAGGTAATTGCTCTCCCCAAAAACATAAGTCTCAACCCCTAGTTGAAATGCTGATTTAAATTTAGCAGTGATGATAAATTCTTCACTACTATAAAAGTAAAAGTTGAATTTACAATTTAAAGAAAACTATGTTTTGTTTTTCTTTGGATACCTTAAATGTCTTCAGACCTTCTGGTATTAACATATCTGCTTTCACCCACTCGCTATCAGTTGATGTGTTGAATATCCAAGATGTTTCTTCTTCCTTTGATTTGAATAGAAAGACATTAATCAGTTCCCAGTTTCCACTCTCCCATTTAGCTACATCCTCCCTTCATTACATTATCGTAGGGATTATCCTACCTGTATGATATCAAGTATTAGGGAATTTAAATACTATTAATAAAAATGAAAAGCTGAATAACAGTTTGTTTTTTTTTTTTAAATCAAGGAAATAAAGCATGTCTATGGTAAAGCTGCTTTTGTTTCATGGATAAAGAGTATTAGAACAAAACAAAAATGTAAATGGACTCTTAAGGGAAATAAAGTACTTTATTTCAAAACTAAAATTCTTGGCCAGGTGCAATGGCTCATGCCTGTAGTCCTAATACTCTGGAAAGCTGAGATAGGTGATTGCTTGAACAGAGGAGTTCGAGATCAGCCTGAGCAAGATCAGGACCCCCATCTCTAAAAAATAGCCAGGCGTTGTCACGGGCACCTGTAGTCCCAGCTACTTGGGAGGCTGAGGCAAGAGGATCACTTGAGCCCAAGAGCTTGAGGTTGCTTTGAACTGTGAGGTCACACAGTACTCTACTGAGGGCAACAAAGTGAGACTCTGTCTCAAAAAACAAAACAAAACGAAACAGCCTAAAATTCTAAATAACAATTGATAAAACCAGCAACTTAGTTAATCCCACTATTATTATATTTTGAAATACTGTTATGATTTTAGAAAATGAAGAAATAGTAGAGAAACATTTAATGTGAAGTTAAAAGTTATTGTCCGATTAATGGTCCACATAACCTCAATGTATATTAAATATTTTTCTAAGAGAGAATTCATTCCAAGTTTCATATAATACAGTTATTTTCTAGAGCTTATATTCTTACAGTTTTACTTTTCCAGTCATTCTATCCAAGGCCTTTTTGCATCTTCAAAATGAATTTTATGTCATATACCTTTATAGTGATTGCTTATTAGGTTGCAAAATGTGTTAAGTTGTCCCTATATATTACAAGGTAAGATGCTCAATAAAAGTCTATAGTTTACTCAAAAACTGTGCCCATGGTATAATGTATTGTTTTTCATGATTATAATCATGCTCTGATGCTCTGAAATAATCCTGCCTTTTACTTAGATTTTATTAGATATTCAAGTGAATTTGACAATTCCTTATAAAACATAGACCAAACTTTTCATAATATTTACGTATAAGATATATTGATTTTTGTATCAATATAGTGAAAATTCAGAGAGTGATATAATGATGTCTTATATTAAACTGTGAGACTGACTTCTGGTATGAGATAAAAAACAGCCCTGGAAAGTGATATCTAGTTACAATCCCAAATGACATGGGACACTCATAATTTTTCAGACTCTTATAAACATGTATCTTCTCTCTCAGCTTCATTTATTTCATTCACATCCAAGATTTTCTAAAAAGGAACCTATTTTCCACTTAGTCCTCTACCCTGTGATGCCTACTTGAAATTGACAAGTCCTAAATATTTCAGAAAAGAGTCTCCATGCATTCAAATTTACTACGCTACTAATTCATATCAAAAGTTAAGACTTCCACAAGGCAATGAAGCCCAGGGGTTGAACATATTTCCATCCGGTAGCTTCCATGTCACATGGGGATGGACGCGAGTTACAAAAAGGGAAGATAAGCAACTAATTTTTCGTCCAATTCTTTCCTCAACAACTTTGGTTATTTAGCATAGAGACACTTACACCCTCCACAGATGCTTTTAGTAACATCACTTGGCAAATTGCATTCATCAATTCCCCTCACTTTCATTTTATGAGAATAATTTAGAGCTATTGTGATCATTTTTCACAATGACTAAGTGACTTCCCTCCGTTCTACCTGAAGATGAATGCCTTTATGCTTTTTTGAAAAGTGAGCAGAGTTCTTTCCAAAATTAAATGGCTTTTCACACACTAAGTTAATGGTATACTGTAAAAGAGATCCACATTTTTCTTCTAAATTTTCCTATCTGATGGCACAAGCAATAATTTTAAAGGAATAATTTACTCCAACTAACTGAAATTACATTTTATTTCTGTTCTTACTCTCCGACTCTTACCTAGTTCCTTTTAACAGATGCCAATGTAAAAAAGGAATCCCTAGCCCTGTAAAGTTTTTCAAGTGATGTTCTAATTTTCTATCATCTTCAAATCAGTCAATACATGTTTTTTTAGGCCTCTTTACCTGTTGCCCCAGCAATGGAGGCCCATTCACTATCTAAGGTGAACGTATCCTGCGTTGTAAACTTTCTTACTCTGTAAACTTATCTTTCTCATCCTCAATAAACTTTGTTTTACACCTGCCTTTAAAACATATCTAAATTTTTGGGCGGTGCCTGTGGCTCAAAG
>CAUYRH010110199.1:0-14851 GCA_963574655.1 Perodicticus potto
CCCGGAGGTCAGGGTGTAGTTGCAAATGACGGATGGGGGGAGGGAATGGTTGGGACGGGTCCGAGGTACTGGAAGGGAAGTCGGGGTGGGGGAGAAAGAGGGGAAGGAAGGAATGGGAGGAAAAGAGGGGTGGAGGGGATGGAGGGGAAAGAGGGAACAGAAGAGATGGAAGGGAAAGATGGTTGGAGGGAAAGATGGAATGGAGGGGATGGAAGGGAAGGAGGGGTGGAGGGGAAGGAGAGGAAGGAGGAGATAGAGGGAGATGGAAGAGAAGGAGAGGTAGAAGGCAAGGAGGGGAAATAGGGGATAGAGGGGATGGGGGAGATGGAGGGAGTGAAGGGGATGAAAAGAAAGGAGAGGGGGAGGAGAAGGAGAGGATGGAGGGGTGGAGGGGTGGAGGGGTGGAGGGAGTGGATAGGATGGAGGGGATGGAGGGGTGGAGGGAGTGGAAGGAAAGGAAGGGTGGAGCGGAAGGAGAGGAAGGAGGGGACTGAGGAGATGGAAGAGAAAGAGGAGTAGCGGGGACGGAGGGGATGGGGGGTGAAGGGGATAGAAGAAAGGAGGAGTGGAGGGGAAGGGGGTGATGGAAGAGAAGGAGGGGGAGGAGAAGCAGGGTGTGGCAGGGATGGGAAAGGACAGCTGGGGTGGAGCCAGGGGCTCTGCTCCGGGGTGGTGTTTGGGACACCCTGGAGCTCTTTGTACCAAGGACTGGATTGGGGCTGTCTGAGAATGGGGGTGGATGGAGAGCTCTGGGGTGCCTGCCCAGGTGCGATCCCAGCCCAATCCCAGCCCACCTATGCTTACGAGACACTGCATCTTGGGCAGATTGCTTAACATTTTTAGCTCTTGGCTTCTTTGGCTACAAAAAGCGGACAGCAAGTTCTTAGAGTACCTTTAAGGATTCGATGAATTAATATAGGCAAATAATGTTTATTTTCTTATCAGCTATTTTTATGTTTAAATATGTTATGTTAAACAGAATGAGATACAAAATACAATGGAATATTATTTAGCCTTAAAAGGGAAGGACATTTTGCACATACTACACTATGGATGAAACTCGAAGACATTATTCCAAGTGAAATAAGTCAGTTACAAAAAGCAAATACTATAGGTTTCTACTTACATGAGTTATCTAGAGTGGTCACATTCATAAGTATGGAAAGTCGAGTGCTGGTTTCCAAGGACTTGGGGGAGGGATATGGGGAGTGTTTAATAGGTACAGCATTTCAGTTTGGGAGGATGAAAAAGTTCTGCAAAATAATTTATTGTACATTTCAAAACAGATAAAAGAGAAGAATCCGATTGTTCCCCAAATAAAGATAAATGTTTGGGGTAAAGGCTATCCCAGTTACCCAGATTTGATCATTCCGCATTGTGTGTTTGTTATCCAGATATCACATCTCCCATAAATATGCACAACTATTCTATATTCATAAAAGACTTTTTTAATTTTTTAAAAAGTTCTGGAAATGGATAGTGGTGATAGTTGTATAACAATGTGAATGTGCTTAATGCCACTGAACTGTGCACTTAAAAATAGTTAAAATAGTTGACTCTATGGTATGAATATTTTACCATAATAAAAAAATTAAAAAAAATAAAGCGACTGAAGTCTGTGTGGACAGTGAGGCTGGGGCAGGATAAGGCAGACAGAGACATTAGTGTGTCGTTGTGCAGCTGGAGAAGGTGGAGGTTGGTGGTCAAGGTGCAGAGGTGCATTTGGGGTGTGTGGAAGCAGATAGGTCTTAAAGATAAGAACTTGCTGGAGGACCGTATAGGCGACCAAAGGAAAGAGAGGGAATTCGGAAGCTCTTTTGTCTCTGGCTGTAAAGATGGGCGATTTGGAGCCACACTTACCTGGAACAGAGAAGATCCTGAGAGGAGGAAAGGAAAGATGTTGGGGGTTTGCAAGGCTGCTGGTCATGCAAATGGAGAAGCCATTACTAAATCCACGAAATCCTACTGAGCATGATACTGAAACTCTTCAAGTTCATCCACTTTAGTTTACTTTTTGATACTATGGAGTTTTAATTTCCCTCTGTTTCTTCTGGTGTATCGCCTTGTATTAACTTCCTTGCATCACAACCCCCTCCCACATATTTGCTCAACACAACAGGTTTCAGAAGGAAGCGGATGAACCTCGTTCAGACTGTGGCATTAAGGAATAGTGATCTTTCTCTTCAGTTCTGAAATTTGGAACTTAATTTTTTTTTGCAGGTGAAAAGTAATTGTTAAAATTTATTTAATGGCCCCCATTTCCTATGCCAAGGTCAATTTCATGTGAATTTCCTAGGCCTCAATTCCATGAATGGACTGTGTCCATTCACTGATACATTCATTCACTTTGCCCCAGGGGAAGGGACTGTGTTCATTCGTTTCCTGGTCAAGGAACCCATGCACCTATATATACCCCGAGACTAAAAGCCTAAAGGGGGAGATGGGGAAACAGAGAGAGCTTTTCTCTCCCCACTTGAGTTCTATCTCTACCAGGAGCTTTAGTGTTTTCTGTATTCTTTTCTGTAAATAAATTCTGTCTTACCACTGGGGAAAAAAAAATTTATTTAATGGGTATTAACTCTGAGCCAATTGTTTTTAGAGTCTCTGTTTTTAGTTTCACTATCTCATTTAATCCTTACAGGTAATTAGTGAAGTAGATATTCTTAGTATTTGTACTTTGCAGATGATGAAATCAAATGAAATAAATCTAAAATAACTTTCTCAAGGATGCAGTATTTATAAGCAGCAAACCCAAGATACTATTAAGGGAAAAAGAGTTTTGTGGTGACTTTATTTTCCAGATTTGCTCTAATTAGCCTACCTTTCATTTCTAGATCTATAATTTATCACAGGGGTAACACACACAGCATACAGTTTAGCGTCTCTGCCACTTTTCAGCGTGCAGTTCAGCGGCGTCACATCTTTGAGCAGCCATCGCTACCATTCGTCTCCAAGACCCTGTTGATCATCCTCAACTGAATTCTATACCTTTAAAAGGATAAATCCCCACTCTCCCCTTCTCCCAGGCCCTGGCAACCACTACTCTGCTTTCTGTCTAAGAATCTGAGCCTTCTGGGCCCCTCCCGTGGTGGGCGACTGGTGCTGTGTCTGCCTTCTCGTGACTGTCGCCAGCCGCTCAGCCTGGTTCTCCAGAGTCTGTCCTCGCCGTGGCTTCCTCCCCTCAGCATGGTGTGTTCAGAGCCTGTCCACGCTGTGGCTTGTGTCAGAATTCCATCACTCACGAAGACTAGTAGTGTTCCACTCTATGTGCGTGTCTTGACTGTGATCCTTTCATCGGTCAGTGTCCAGCCCCCTGGCTCTATCTTTTGTTTATTTTGAATAATGCTGCTATGAGCATGAGTGTACAGATACCTCTTTGAGTTTCTGCTTTGGGGTATAGCCCCACAGCACATGGTAATTCTATGTTTAGTTTTTTGAAGAACCACCACACTGCCATATTTATTTATTTATGTTGACATCTCAGCGGCTTTGTACCTTGGACATTGCTTTCCATGCTCTAAGTGCTTAATAATTATTATCATTAATGATTATTGGTGTGCATGCAGCATCCTACACAGGACAAGTCATTTCAACTGTGGAGACGTCACGTCAGAGTGTGATGTCGTGATTCAGCTCACTCTCTTATGTAACGAGCACGACGCTCAATGATTAGTTTCAATTATTGGCCTTGATTCTCATAGCTACTCTAAGAATGAGGTTCTATTACTCACTCCATCTTGTATGGAGAGAAACCGAGGCACCACAGAGAACTGAACTTGCTCGAGTCATACAGCTGGCCCCCCCCCATGTTTCTCAGTGTGGCGGGGTGGCCAGGCCCGCCCCCGAGGCTCCGTGGGTCCTCTGTGGTGCCTTCCAAGAAGACTTGTCAAGGGCAAGTGGCAAGAATGCTGCATAAACAATAATGAAAATCAACTGACCTGAATTCAGGATGAGCTTGGGATTAGGGTGGGTCCAATGTTTGGCATTCGACAGCTATTTTTTCTATTCCTTTCCTTACCTCTTTCTTCAAGATAAAACTTCAAAAGGAGTTCACCTTGACATATTATAAATCAAAGGTAGCTATATAATATTACACCAATGTGGTTGGGACAAAACATTAATTTTTTTTGCTTTTGGCATAGTTCTATGTCTGTCTATTAGCAACGCCTAGTTGTGCTGACTTAAGGGATTTTTGTTTTTCATCAGAAGTCTTTTTTTTTTTTTGAGACAGAGCCTCAAGCTGTCACCCTGGATAGAGTGCTGTGGCATCACAGCTCACAGCAACCTCCAATTCCTGGGCTCAATTGAGTCTCCTGCCTCTGCCTCCCAAGTAGCTGGGACTATAGGTGCCCGCCACAACGCCCGGCCATTTTTAGGTTGCAGCCATCATTGTTGTTTGGCGGGCCCGGGCTGGATTCGAACCCGCCAGCTCAGGTGTACGTGGCTGGCATCTTAGCCCGTTGAGCCACAGGCGCCAAGCCAGAAGTCATTTTATGACAAACTAACATTGTGGTAACTCCAGAAGCTTCATATGCTGGGAAGAGGTGTGATTTGCTTAGATATGCTGGAAGTTTAGTTTGTCAGTTCCGTTTACATTTTGAGATTCTATTTAACCCAAACTGAAAGGGATAGTGAAATAAAAGACTGAAGAGTTCATCAAGAAAACCTTGCTAGTTCATCAGAAGCCACACTAGTTTTCCTTTCTTTCAGCAGCAAAGGCTCCCCTTTTTAGCCCCCCAGCCCTACAATTTCCTACTCCCCGGCTGTACACTTCTGACTTCCCAGCAGCCGTGCCCTGGAGTCACAGCTCACAGCAACCTCAGGCTCTTTATCTAGCTTTATCTAGTCGTCTGGCCATGCCTCCTCCCTCAGGGCCTTTCTGCTCTTCAGCAGAGACGTGGAGTTACAGGGTGG
This sequence comes from Perodicticus potto, assembly GCA_963574655.1. Taxonomy (NCBI): domain Eukaryota; kingdom Metazoa; phylum Chordata; class Mammalia; order Primates; family Lorisidae; genus Perodicticus; species Perodicticus potto. The sequence continues at coordinate 4,915 of CAUYRH010110199.1, forward strand.
AGGTAACAAACAGACGGCGAAAGCATTATTTTAAAACTCTTTTGGGGAAATCAGAATGGTGCTGCAGCTCAAGAGTGTAGCAGGCAGCAGAATCAAGTAAAGAACAGACACCCAGGGCAGAAACTGACCGCACAGAAAGGTGAGGAGATGGAGGCTGGCGGTCACGGCCAGCCGTAGCTCCCTTCCCTGAACCTAGCAGATAGCCTGCCATTCCTGCACACCGCCACTGTTTGTTTCACGCTATTGACATAGAGAGATGAACTGCCTCATCACCTACCCTGTGCAGAAACTGCCATTCCCCTGCTCCCAGACAGGCAAATATTTACCAGTGTTGAGGACGTGCAGGTGGATGGGTGTCAGGGTGGCAAGCAGTGACATGTGGCCACGCCAGCTGGGGTCAGATACCAAAGGGAGGATCAGAGCAGAGAGGGAGAGAGAGCTTAACTCTCTAAGATTCCAACTTTATTCCAACAGGCACTGAAATGTTAGCTGGCCTCGCAGATAATCAGTCTTGACAATTTGGTCTCAGGTGTAAGTTTGTAGCCTTGGTGAGTTTCCTCATTGTCAACATCAGGGACTAGGAGTGAGAAAAGAAAAGAAGTGAAAAAGGAAAAAGAAAGGTGATGGAGAATGTAGGAAAGGGATGAAAAGCCTCTGCCGTGGGGACTTCCTTCCACTGACCTTCCAGGGCCTGGGGGTTGCATCTGGGAATGGCAGGGGGCCAAGGGGACAGTCCACAACCTGACAAATTAAATTACTAGGTCACTTTTGGAAGCATTTAGCATACCTCTCAATCAAGGCCCCAGAGAACCCCCAGAGCTGAAGAAGGCGTGAAGTCTAAAGCTGGGAATAAATAAAACAAATTCTGACACACGCACTATAGCAGTCTCAGATTTTTAATTCTCACAGCAATTAATCATGAAAGGGTGGCGTTTGGATCCTTATTTGATAAGAGAAGATATCTTAGTCAGAAAGGGTCAGGGACCTGCCCGAGTGAATGACAGAGCCAGCGTCCTTTATCCTCCTGCCTCCAGACCCTTCCCGCATTTCCCCATGGAATCTGCATTGCCGTTTATAGCAGAAAACAACAGATGTGGGTCTAGAAATGAATCTGAAAGCAAATAGCACCAGGTGAGCGGGTCTGGGGTAGAGCAGCCCCAGCTGGCAGGAGCGTGGGGAGAAGGGCCGGGCAGGACGGCTGAGGGGGAAGGCCTGCCTGGGCTCTGTCGGCTGCCCGCTCCGGGCCAGCCAGGGCAGGCCTGGAAGCAGGTGGGGGCACACACTTCCTAACCTCTCACATCCATTGTTCTGCCTCTATTACACTCAACGTCTATCATAGACGGAAACGAAATTGGTCTGGAATGGTTTCCTCTTCCCACAGTCTTCTTGCTTGTGCATTGATAGATGACTTTTAAATGCAAAATCTTTACTGATATGAAAACTCAGCTGCTCTATTCATGTCCAGAACTGTCATTTAAAAAAAAAATTTTTAAACCTGACAATGTATTAGCCTTTTTCTGTCCTCTGAGACTTCCTTAGAAGTGGGAATAATTTGTACCGAGTTAGTTGGAGTTGTGTGCTGCCAGTATTTTCCACGCTGTTGAGGCTTATCTCCCCTTCTCCCTGGTGCCAGGCTTCAGGCAGGGTGATCCCAGCTCAGCAGCTCTTCCGAAGCAGGGTGAAGAGGAAGGGAACCCAGCCACGTGCTGTCCCCTTCCTTGGCCTGCCGTTCTCCCTGGGCCCCTGTAACTTACAAATCTTCTCCTGTCACTGCCTGTGTCTCCTACAAGATCCATCTGTTTTTGTGGTTTGGTTTTTTGGTGATGACTTGGAAACCACATGCCGTTTATTTATGTTTTCTTCATTTAAAGCCCAATAGGTTTTTTAGGCCCTGAATAGAGTAGTTTGATTTTTTTTCTTTTCTTTTTCTTTTTTTGTTTTTGTCACTGTCTTTCTCTGTCAGGGTAATTTCTGTGGCCTTAGAGATGTCTATTAAAAGTATATTCCAAGGGGCCGGGCCCCTGGGTGGATCGCTTGAGTTCAGGAGTTTGGGACGAGCCTAAGCAAGAGTGAGATCCATCTCTAAAAGAAAAACAGGCAGGTGTGCTGGCGAATGCCTGCAGTCACAGCTACTCCGGAGGCCGAGGCAAGAGGATTACCTAAGCACAAGAGTTTGAGGCTGCTGTGAGCTACGATGCCACCACAGTCTACCCAGGGTGATAGAGTGAGACTGCATCTCAGAAAACAAAAACAAAAGAAAACCTACACTCCATTTTCCTTCTAAAACTTGATCCTTTAGATTTTCTTTCCATCAGGTTATTTCTGTTCACATCTAAACACATTCTTTCCGTGTTCAAATGTTTTTCTGAGGTTCACGTTGACTCTGCTTATCTTCCTTAACACCATGAATACCGTTATCTAGATGGTTGCCGTTTTTATCATGTATAGAGGAATTTTCAGAAGCACTTTATGATCACATGCATTATCTCATTTCATCTCCAGTCACACAGGAGGGAGACCTCGTCAGCACCCGCCCCTCACAGACACACACATCTTCCCGTTTATGTTCAAGGAACAGGAGCTGAGACTGGAGCTCATTCCCACCCTGAGGACCAGCACGCAGCACTCTCCCCCGTTTCCATCTTTAAATACAATTCCTTTCCATTTGTAAAAATTAAGAAGCAGCCCACCTGAAATGATTATCTCACCTTGTGAACTAAGAAATCATTTAGAAAAACTATTGGCTGGGATAACATTTAGTTTTTAAAGGATCTTTCTTTCTCACCCTGAAAAACGTCCTTTTCACTGGGCAAAACTGGCACCCAGGGCAATATTGGGAACATTTGAACAGAAACAGAATTTTTCACTGGGTTTATCATCGGGTGAGGGTTTTAAGAGGAAAGTGTCAACATAAATTTGGAATTTCCTAACTTCTGCAGATTTGAGTTACAATCTTGACACGACTAAAGAGGAAATCTTAAAAAAACATTTTAGAGTGTTTTATTGTGGAAATGTCCCCAAACATTATTTTCATCCCATTTTTCCCAGAGAAACCTGACAGCTTGGGGAGGGGAGAGAGAAGGACAAAACCGAATGCCACATCCTTGAACTCTTTTGTGTGTTTAGAACAATGTCCAGTTAAATTCAGACAATATTGCTGCTAAATGCGTCCAGAATAGTCCTTGGTAGGGCTCGCGCCTGTGGAAGGCCGGGTGAGCCGCCCGAGTGATGAGAGCGCGTCCAGGCGCTGACCGCTGCGGCCGGGCGCAGAGAGATATTCTATCTTTCCAACTGTCACCAGCTCCTTCTGCTGGGACTGGACATCCCCAGCCCAGCGCCGCGGGAATACCACCGCTGCACCCAGAAAAACAAAAGGCCGGCAAGGGCCGGGGGTGGGGAACACTCATAAAGGAGAAGCCACGAAGTCTGGCTCTCTGGCCAGATTTCCTCTGGAAGGCGAGGTGTGGCCGGCACTGTGTGTGCACCGCCCGGGAGGGGACGCACACCCAGCCTTCAGACGGCAGGGCCTCGGCCTGGCCCGTGGCCAGCGAGCCAGACGCCAGCCCCGGGCTCTCAGCGGTGGGAGCGGTCGCGGGCTGGGTATACAATGGTATTATCTGGAGCCAGCCGTGGCTGCAGAAACGCGCAGGGCTTCCTGTCCGGGCCTCGCAGCACAAACTGTCCCATTTCCAGCTGCCTTCGGACACACTCGGCCGCCAGGCTCGGTGTATAAATGTCTAAAGCCACTTCTTCCTTGGGAATTGCAGACGCTGCAATGTCGTAATCCATTGTATTTTTATCCCCCCTGGAAGGCCCTGCGGGTCTCATGGGTCTCCTGGGGAAAGGGATTAACTCTTAAAACAGCTTGTGTAAGTTAGGCAGATGCTGCAGCCTCGTCCACAGTAGGGGAAAGCAGAGAGGTCTTTAATGTCATGTTAGCGTTGTACATAATGTATTCCTGCGGGTCTATCGGCTTACTCTCTTTTCCACTTTGCAATCCTTGCGAAAAGAAGGAGACTATTTATTTCTTTATATTTTTGATGCAAGGAAAGCAAAGACACTACTATAAAAGAGGAAAGTCTGGGTGAGTGTGATGGAAACAGCTTGCTTTTAATTTCCAGTGACTAGCTCCAATATATTTTGACTGAGTTGGCCTTAAATTGTTATGGTATTCTCAAACACAGACATTGGAATAAAAAATTTTTTTTTAAAAGCTGTACTGTAGTCTCAGCTACTCGGGAGGCTGAGGCAAGAAAATCGCCTAAGCCCAGGAGATGGAGGTTGCTGTGAGCTGTGATGTCACTGCACTCTACAGAGGGCGATAAAGTGAGACTCTGTCTCTACAAAAAGAAAAAAAAAAGCTGTGAAACTCTGGCACTTCCAGTGTGTTGAAAAGGAAAGAAACTGAGAAGATTCTTTAAAAAAAAAATGATATTCTTGGCTTTGAAATATTTCAATTAGGTTATTAAGCCTCTGACTGAGTCTTTCAAACTTCATGCCTGCGCCAACAAGTTTTAAACTCTGAGCAACCTGCTCCCCGAAGTAAGGGGTTTAATACAACAGTTACCAGAAATGCTCTTAAACCTTCTGCTTCCAGGTCAGGGAGTTTTTGGCAGGCCACTGTTCAGCAGGAACGTGGGCTTCGCTTCAGAATGTGCTGCTCCAGGAGGGTGAGAGCAGGCTGGCTTCAGGGAGGAAGCCAGGGCTCTGTGGGCCAAAATCCTCTGCTTTGTACTTCGTGGGAATTCCTGCCGTCACCATGCAAACCTAATATCCAGTAGAATTGGATGACAACTGCTCCCAATAATGTGGCTCTTGGTCTACCTTGAATGTGCCTAAATAGATTTACTCCCTTCTAATTAACTATAAACCCCTGGGAAAGAGATGCATTTATGGTGTCTAAACTATATCTCATCAAACTTTTCAGAAGGGTATGTATGTTAGGATTTATATCCTGGTCCTTGCTTTTATGGAGATGGGCAGGCCTTTCTGGCCTGGGCTCAGCAGCCTGCTGGCAAATGTTTTTAATGACCAGCTCTCCACAACAAAGAGCCCCGATCAAAGGCATTTGCTAGGGCCTTTAAGAGACTGGGGCCTAGAAATGCAGACTATTTTTAAACTATGAAATAGCTGAAGCATACAGAAAAATAGAAAAGATACTATAAGAAATGTCATGTACTCACTGACTGATTTTATTAAACCTGAACACTTTGTGATATTTACTTTTCTTTTAAAGAAACAGTTGAAGCTGGCAGGGTCCCCTCTGTGGCCTTCCCACCTTCCTCCCTGCACTGAGGGCATTCCTGTGTGGACCTGGCCTCCCCCTGACCATGGACAGATGTTCTTCAAGCTCTCAGTGTTATGCAAAGCCCGCAGTGCCAGTACAAGTTTTTTTTCAATATTTGAAATGCCACCCTTGCTTGGATGATTCTGAACACGTGTTTTATATGCAATATGTAATACTTTGTTGCATGTTTTAAAATATGCATATTAATCATAATGTACATACCTGTTTGATACGTTTAATGAAATGTAGTTTATACACCATACAATTCTTCTATTCAAAGTGTTTTCAGTGATTTTTAATATGGTCACCGAGTCACACAAACATCACCACAATCAATTTTAGAACATTTTCATCACTCCCATGACCTTCCTCTTCAGCTACAAAAACCCTGCCTGTACCACTTAACTGTCACTGCCCTTTCCCATCCCAGCCAATACTCCTAGGCCCAAACAACCACTAATCTGTTTTCTGTCTTAGAGAATTGTCTGGTCTGATCATTTCATATAAATGGAAACATACAGCATGTGACCTTTTGTGTCGGCTTCTTTCACTTCACATAATATAATATTATTTATAGTTCAGTTATGTTGACACATGTGTTGATATTCATTCATTTTATTGCCAAATACTATTCCTTAGTCTAGAGATATCACATATTTATTTATTCATCTATTGATGGCAATTTGTGTTATTTCCACTTTGGCTTTCATGCATAATGCTGCTATTAATATTTCTGTATGAGTTTTTTGTGTGAACATGTTTCATTTCTTTTGGGGCTGAACCTAGGAGAGGAATTACTGGATCATATTGGAATTCTATGTTTAACCTTTTGAGAAGATGCTAGACTTTTTCCAAAGCAGTTGCATTATTTTGTATTTTCACTAGCAGTGTAGGAGGATTCTGATTTGTCCATGTCCTTCTGAACACTTGGTATCATCTTTTTTTTTTATTATAACCATTCTAGTGGGTGTAAAGAGTTATCTCATGATAATTTTGATTTGCATTTCCATAATGACTAATAATACAGAGCATCTTTTCTTGTTTGCTGTTTGTTTATCTTTTTTGAGAAATGTCTATTCAGAGTTTTGTCCATTTTTAAAATAGAATTACTTATCATCTTATTTTTAAGCTATAAGAATTTTTTTTTTTTTGAGACAGAGTCTCCAGCTGTTTCCCTGGGTAGAGTACTGTGGCGTCATAGCTCACAACAACCTCTGACTCGGACTCAAGTGATCTTCTTGGCTCAGTTTTTTTCTATTTTTAATAGAGGCAGGGTCTTGTTTTTGCTCAGACTGGTCTCAAACTCGTGAGTTCAAGCAATCCACCTGCCTCAGCCTCCTAGAGTGCTAGAATTACAGGCAAGGGACACCTTGCCCGGCCCAGAATTCTTTATATATTCTAGATATATCCCCCTTACTAAATATACGATTTGCAAATGTTTTCTCTCCTTCTGTGGACTACCTTTTTACTTTTTGATGGTGTTCTTTGCTGCACATAACCTTAAATTAATAAGCTTTTATAATTATCTAAGTAGAAACACAGAACATGAATTTATTGGTCCATTCTGTCAGTAGAAACTTGAGCTGTTGCCAGTATTTGGCTATGGCAAACAAAGTCACCATGAACATTCTAATCCATGACTTCTGGGGCACATTTTCAGGTGTTTGTTGGTTAAATACAAGGCATACCTTGGAGATATTCATTTCCAGACCACTGCAATAAAGCCAAAAGCACAATAAAGTGAGTCACACAAATCTGACTTTCCAGTGTGTATAAAGTTATATTTACATTATCTTTGTAGTACATTAAATGTGCTATAGTATTATGTCTAAAACCCAATGTATATACATACATTAACTAAAAATACTTCGTTGCTAAAAATGCTAGCAATTATCTGAGCCTTCAGCAAGTTCATAAACATTTTAGTACGGACATCGAAGTGATGGTTGCTGAGGGTTGAGGTGGCTGTGGCAATTTCTTTAAAGGAAAATAATGAATTTTGTCACCTTGACTGACTTCTCCCTTCATGAAAAATTTCTTTATAGCATGTAAATGCTGTTTGGTACCACTTTACACACAGTAGGATTTCTTTTAAAGTTGGAATCAATTTGCTTTATTGACAAACTTTATGTAATATTTTAAATGTTTTGTTGACCTTTCCCTGATGTTCACAGCATCCGAACCAGATTAGATTCCATTTCAAGAAATTACTTTCTTTTTTTCTCCATAGAGACACTTCCTCGTCCATCCCAGTTTGATCCTGAGAGTGTGACAATTCAGTCTCATATTCGGGTTCCACTTCTAATTCTAGTTCTCTCGCTATTTCTACCACATCTGCAGTGACTTCCCCCACTGAATTCTGGAACCCCACAAAGTCTTCCAGGGGGGTTGGAATTAACTTCTTTCAATCTCCTGTTCGGGTGGATATTTTGACCTTCTTCCATGAAACACAAAAGTTCTTAATGGCATCTAGAATGGTGAATTTGTTTCCAGAAGCTTTTCAATTTACTTTGCCCAGATACACACACACCTAGGTAGGAATTACTACCCATGGCAGTTGTAGCCTTATAAAGGTATTTATGCAATAAGGCTTGAAAGTCAAAATGAATCCTTGGTCTATGGGCTGCAGGATGGAAGTTGTGTTAGCAGGTATGAAAACAACATTAATCTCCTGGTTCATCTCCATCAGAGCTCTTGGGTGACCAGGTGCATTGTCAATCTTTTTAAAAGAATCTTCGTTTCTGAGCAGGTCTCAGTTTGGGGTTTAAAATATTCAATTGATGTGCTGTCTCCAGAGTCCTTCTTAAGGCCTCTAGGATTGTGTGAATGGTAAGTGAGCATTGGTTCAACTTAAAGTGACCAGCTGCCTTAGTCCCTAATGAGAGAGTCACCTCATTCTTTAAAGCCTGACATTGACTTTCCTTCTTTAGCTGTGAAAGTCCTAGATGGCATGTTTTTCCAAAATGAGGCTGTTTATCTGCATGGAAATGTGTTGTTTAGCGTCCACCTTCATCAGTGACCTTAGCTGCATCTTCCTGGATAATTTGGTGCAGCATCTCCATCAGCTTCACCTTGCACTCTTTAAGTTATGAGATGGCTTTTTTCCTTAAACCTCACCAACTTTTCTTCTGCAGTTTCCTCGCCTCGGTATTCATAGAAATGAAGAGAGTTAGGACCTTGCTGTGGGTACAGCTTTGCCTTAAGGGATGGTTGCGGCTGGTGTGATGTTCTTTTCAGACCGTTAAAACTTTCCCCACGTCAGCAATAAGGCTGTTTCTCTTTCTCATCATTCACGTGGAACATTTACTTTCCTTCAAGCACTTTCCCTTTGCATCCATAACTTGGCTGACTGTCTGGAACAAGTCATAGCTTTTGGGTATCTTGGCTTTCAACATACCTTCCTCGCCACCCGTCGTGATTTCTAGCTCTGACTTGAAGGGAGAGAGATGTGCAAGTCTTTCTTTGGCTTGAATACCAGGAGCCCCTTGTAAGGTTACTAACTGGCCTAATTGCAATATTGTTGTGTCTCGGAGTAGGGAAGGGAAAGGGCAAGAGAGGGGGAAAGCTGGCAGAATAATCAGAACACACGCGGCATCTGTCGGTGAAGTTCACACATTGTAGGAGTTGTGCTCCAAAATGAGCACAGTAGGAACAGTAGACATTTGTCATCACAGATCATCCTAATGGATATGTTCATGGGACAGCCTGAGATATTGCCAGGACTATCCAAATGTGACACAGAGAAATGACGTGAGCGTGTGCTGTTGAAAAAATGGTGCTGATAGACTTGCTCGATACAGGATTGCTGCAAACCTTCGATTTGTAAAAAGATGCAGGATCTACAAAGTGTGATGAAGTAAAGTGTAATAAAACCGGCTGTACCTAGGATGACTCCCTGAACCTTAGAGAACGCATATATGCAGGTTAATTACATACAACCAAATTGTCTTTCTTTTTTACCATCAGTGTATTAGAGATCTCAGTGTGGGACATCTTTGTCAAATACAGTACTTGGTGTCATTCGACATTTATTTTTATTTCTTTTTAAGATAGTCTCACTATGTCACCCTTGGTAGAGTGCTGTGGAGTCACAGCTCACAGCAACCTCCAACTCCTGGCTTAAGCGATTCTCTTGTCTCAGCTGCCCAAGCAGCTGGGACTACAGGGCACCCGCCACAAGGCCCGGCTATTTTTTTTGTTGTAGTTGTCATTGTTGTTTAGCAGGCCCAGGCCGGGTTCGAACCTGCCAACCCCAGTGTATGTGGCCAGTGTCCTATAACCACCTACCTGCGGGCACTGAGCTGTCATTTGACATTTAAATCGTAGCTATTCAGATGGGCATGAAATCAGGACTCACAGTTGTTTTTAAGTTGTGACGTATTGACTGTCAAGTTACCACAGCCAGCGGAGGGACAGGCAAGCTGCTGGGGCCATTTTGTTATTTGTTAACAAGTCAGAAAACTGTGCAGTGATATTCTCTTATGTGTCAAGAGGTCTGGAGACCCTCATATAAATAGAACGATGTGAAGAACATCATGGAATATTTGTACGCTTCCTCTGTGCAGTCTCGGTTGGCTGGATTATGTCATTGATGATTTTTAGACTATATTTACTGTGGAGTATATTCTATATATGCAAGATAATTTTTTT
>CAUYRH010110203.1:0-40395 GCA_963574655.1 Perodicticus potto
TGAGGGTGCCTGAGGCAGATTCTCATGGCTCCAGCTTGTGTCATCACCCCTCAAGAGCCCCAAGTTTGCCTTATAGTGGCGCACCAGGAGATAAAAATTCTCTTGGACACTGGAGCAAACTTTTCTGTACTTCTCTCTAACCCTGGTCTTTTATCTCCCAAATCCATAACTATACAGGGGTGGCTGGATTGCCGGTTACCAAATTTTTCTCCCAGCCTTTAAGCTGCAATTGGAATGACTTGCTGTTCTCTCATGCCTCCCTAATCATGCCTGAAAGTCCTGCTCCCCTTTTAGGGAGGGACATACTAACTAAAACAGGAATTTTTCCCTCCTGTAGATCTAGTCATGATCAAAACTCTTCCTTCTAATTCACCTTCCCTAACCCCACCTTGGGAAGTCCCCTTTCCTGTTATCTTGTCTTCTTCTACAGCTGTTAAAGTTATAGGAGTCGATTCCTGCATACATCATTCACGAGTAAAATCCTGGAACCCTTCATCTTCAACGGAGGCAGACAATGAAGACAGCCAACCACAGACCACCTATACTTCTGAGCCAAAAGAAAGTTTGAAGTTATTATTTAGGAAACAGCAAAAAAAATTCCTAATATGGTTTTCTTTTAGCATCACTGAATAAGTGCTGACCTGATGCTGTTCTACCTTTGCCTATTACTGATTATTCTAATCAGATTTATGTTTTCCAGAAATGTCATCAAGCCACAAGCAATAAAGATGGTTCCAGTCCATGAACCCCTGTATCACTCTCCCTCCGGAGAAACCCTAACTACCCACTTCTATCATCACCCGATTCAGCAGGAAGCAGTTAGATCAAGTCTTCGCCCCTTTTCCCTAACAGCAGTTGGGGTTTCTACTCAGAGAGGGAGAATTGATGCAGGACATTTGGTGCCCTAGCCAGCTCAGCGGGGCTGGCAGACCTGCCGCCTCCCCCTTGGTGGTGTCAGTGCTGCGGCAGCCAGCTGAAGAGCCAGCTGGCTGGATGACAGGCAAGGAGGGGGACCTCCAACCCCCACTGGAGGCTCGAATAGCCAAAAAGGCCGGACAACTGCCGAGGAAACACCTGTGCCTTGGTGTCTCCTTCACTTTGCACTTGGGACTAAATGTGGAACCCCCATTTCCTATGCCTAGGTCAATTTCATGTGAATTTCCTAGGCCTCAATTCCCTGAATGGACTGTGTTCATTTATTGAAACATTCATTCACCTTGGCCCCGGTGGGAGGGACTGTGTTCATTCGTTTCCTGGCCAAGGAACCCATACACCTATATATACCCCGAAACTAAAAGCCTAAAGGGGGAGACGGGGAAAGACCAGGAGAGAAATGGAGAGAGCTTTTCTCTCCCCACTTGAGTTCTCTCTCTCTACCAGGAGCTTTAGTGTTTTCTGTATTCTTTTCTGTAAATAAATTGTCTTACCACTGTAAAAAAAAAAAAAAAAGAAAAGAAAATGCCATGAAGGCTATCTTAAACAGTTTGATGAAAACATTTCAGATTGTATATGAAACCAGCTCATTGTACCCCTTGATTGAACTAATGTACGCAGCTGTGATTTAATAAAAAAAATTACATAAAAAAAAAGAAAAGAAAATACCATGAAGGCTATGTTAACCAGTTTGATGAAAATAGTTCAGATTGTATATGAAACCAGCACATTGTACTCCATGATTACATTAATGTACACAGCTATGAATTAATTTAAAAAAAAAAGTTATGGAGGACTTTAAAGAAATTTTTGTTTATGTAGATTATTTATCAATGTTTACAATGTTAGTACTAACATGAAAACAGAAAAATTTTAAATCTGAGAACCTACAACAATTAAAGCAATATCATATTTCATGTAGCATGCAGGAGATAATGACAGTGAAAAGTTTAATAATATCCTTATTTTATGAAAATAGTTTTGATCTCTTATATTCTAGGAGAGGGTTCACACATTGAGAATGACTGCTGCCTTTCTGTTCATGAGAAAAAAGTGAACGTTTAATGAGCAGAAAGACACCATGTGCTATTTATCACATCACAACTTAGGTATCACAGTGTAAAATAAAACCCAGACTTTTAGGAATACAGGACAGAATCAGAAAATAAGTATTTGAATTCTAACATCATAACTTTCTCACAGGGTACTGTTGGGAAAACTGTTTTATCCTTCTAAGATTTTGCCCTTCAACTGAGCAACGAGAAGAGAGAGCAACACCTTAGCTCCCACAGCAGTTAAATGTCTTACAAATTAAGTGAAAACGCCCGCCACAGTGTCCAACACACAACAGGAGTTTCATAAACATCTATGGAATTTCTATGTGGAATGAACAAAGAAAAATAAAACTGTAGGGAAGAGACTTCATCTACTTTTCTTGGCAGTTCGCCAACGTTAAATGATTCAGATCTATCTGAGTGCAATCTTTTCAACTTTTGTGCCTGGCCTTATGTTCCTTGGAAGATAATGGCTCTGAAAAATTAATCTTTGGGTTCTTTCACCTTTGCTGAAGTTCATCTAACACTCTTACTAGAAAAGTTAAGTTGTCATATCAACGTTAGGAACCTAGGTGTCTCTAAGTATATCAAGGACTGAAAGGGAATTTTCTAAACAAATCTGCTTCACTTAATTTTTTTAAGACATAACTACATATTTTAAGCATAATCATAGAGATATATGTAGAAGACAAAGGGTACTGTATGGTATCATGAAACCAAATAAACTGTGAAAAAGTCTTGGGAATCATATATTTAAATGAAGGGGTCATTAATTTTTTTTCTATAAAGTGTAATAAAACTTTTAGGCCTTGTGGATCACATTGTCTGTAACTCTGCCATGGTGCCAAGGTAACCACAGACAACATATAAATGAATGGGCATAGCAGTGTTCTAATTAAACCTTTATTTATAATAATCTGTGGTGGGCCACATTTGGTCTATGGACCCTTGTTTTTTGCCCCCAATTTAGATAATAAAGCCAAAAATTAAATAATTTTTAAAAAAAAATAATGATCTACATCTCCCTACTCTTTCAGGCTTGTTTTAAAATACCTGTGAAAATAACCAGATGATGAAATATAAACCAACTTGGGGCTCAAATGTTGGGGGAGGGCCTTTCTTGTATCCCTGGGCTAATTAAGGACTTGTTTCTCTTTAACCTAAACTCATGACAGCACCACAACTCTCAGGCGCTATATTTCTATTCATCTTCTAGTTTTATCACAGCTGTGCCATTCCTGTCAGCAAAACTTGGGGGCTGTCAGCATTTTCATTATAATGCCAGCATCTCTGGAGGTTATAAATCTGCCGAAGATAGCTTGAGCTAAAAGTTAGCATAACGACTTCTAGACCGAAGATGAGCAAGCTGGCTCAACAAAATTAAATTCATATGCAAAGGTAGGCCAAAAAGTTATCTTTTTAAAATTAAGAACAACTTTTTGGTTGTTAAGATTCTTCCACAAGTCAATATAACAAACATTTTTTTGAGTTCCTACCATAGATATTACCATAGTTATTTTATCTGTCCCACTTTACTTCCCTCTGAAATGGTATCTCTTCCAATTCATGTCAGCCTCTAGCTGTCAATGAAGGAGTCTCATCATGCCTTCTTTCTGAGTGGTCCTTGTCATCCAGTGGTCCAAATGGAATTATCTCACCTCCCTAGGCTCAGAATAGACCCAGAGACTGTTTGGAATTGTTTCCTTTTTCAGGTGTTTTGGCTACTGGGAACAAGAGAATCTCTCTTCTTCTGTGCTATTCTAAAGGTAAAACATAAGTCTGGAGCTTCTGTGTGTAATGAAGTTGAGGGATCCATGAGGTAGCCTGTTGGTAATATCCAGTAGGAAGTTGGATTTATAAGATTTACAATCCAAGAAGAGTTTAAGGATGCAGCAATGAATTTGGAAGTCATTTGGTATGCTTCAAAGAACAGCTTGGAGCAATGTCTGGGATCATGAATTCCTCTGGAACAGTTTAAGGATAGGAGCACAATTAGAAAGTAAAAGCATTCAACAACTATTCAACAAATATAGTGTGCTTCTACAATGCACTGCACTCTGAGCTAGGTACTAGGAATATAAATGTGATACACAGTGATGGATAGTACTGATAAGGAGACACAAATTCAAAGCACTTTTCTGCTGAGGTTTCCTGTTCCCTTAAAATGTAAGTGGTATGATGTTCAGTTCCTATATCATGACCTATGTCCAAAGCCCTCATGAAAATGTCTGTGTAGTTCCAGGAGCTAATATTTTTTAGTCACCTCTCTCTCCAGGTTTCTGCTTCTCCATGTGTTATTTCCATTTCTTACTGCAGCAGCATGGATTGGAAACACATTTATGAACCCCAAGATCACATATTACTTATTCATTTGGTGTGTGTTTGTAGTCTATTACTTTAATTTGCATTTGCACATTTCTTCAGCTATGCAACGAACTTTTCATAAACAGAAATTCTATCACTAGACCTCCCGCTATTCAATAACAATACCAATAAGGCCTCATTCCAGTCATTGTCCCTACACTACACTTGAGGTAACTTGCCCTTCTTTCTTCGTTGCGTGTAACTGGGAGCATCCTGCTCCAAATACCAGTTAACCAAGCCAATCCAAGAAAGCAACTATAGGATTCTCTGTTGTGGTATTGCCAATTTAAAAGTCAGAAAGGATTGTGTCAATTCACAAACTTTCGGTGCAGTAGTGAGGCCAGGCAAAACTGCTATGACAAATAGGCCCAAAAATGTAAGTGACACATGCCAAATTGCCATTTAAACTTTGTTCACAAAACAGTCCAAGTCCGATGTTCTTGATCAGTTGTGACTCTCTTCCACGTGGTGATTCAGGGACCAAGATTCCTTCCATCTTGTAGCTCTGGAATACCTTAGGACCTCAATAACCTCTATATCCAACCGCCATAAAGAAAAATAGTATGGAAGAGGCACACATAAACTTTCTTAAAAGCCCTGATCCACAGGTGGCTTATATCACATACATTAGTCCCATGGATGCACTTGCCATGGTCATAGTGAGAAATACAATCCATCCATATGTTCTGCCAAAATCCAATCACAATATAAAAGAGAATGAACAGCAGGGAACTTTGCCATTTTCAGTTTAACTACTTTGTTTAAGACCACCCCAGTAGATAAAATAAGAGGCTCAGTTTATCCTTTTCTATATCCCTTTTATCTATTACTCAACCCTTTCTCTTGTGCTGTCAGCTTTTTCCTTCTATATACCCTCTTCCCAAATGCCCTATAATTCCATCCTCTTTCTTGTGGTTACAAGGAGGTAAAAAATCTCTCCATTGTGATGATGGCTGTATTTCTAATCATTTTGCAAGCCCGTTATGAATTGTCTAATTTATTCATTGCCTCTACAAACAGAATGCAGCCTTCAAAATACTCCCAACCTCACAAAATCACACCTGGAAATTGTTATAAGACAACTTTTCCAAATATGTTATTTATCCTTATGATTTTTTCCTTTTTCAGCAAACTTCTCCCTTGAGTATAATTGCCAATCTCGTATACAATTCTACATCCTCAGTAATAGCATTAAGGATAATACTTTTATTAAACAAATTGTCTTCAATGTTCCTAATTAACCTAATTTGAAAAAAATATATATTGTGCATACATTTGGTCAACAAATAGTTATCAAAATCTACTATGTGCTCAGCAATGTGAAAGAGACTGGAGACAAGGATGAAGAGAATATAGTTACAGATCAGCAAGTATTTATAGTGTAGTGTAAGAGACAGGTTATAAACAGGCATTTATAGAGCCTACTGCTCTAATGGAGCTCTGAACAATGTTTTGGATGACAAGAAAAAAGGAAGCATTGAACTGTGCTGGAAGATGTCAGGGAAATATTATTCACCAGCATTTATTGAGTCCATCTGTGAAGGCTACAAAAGAAATAAAATGTTCTGTCCTTGTCCTTGATGAGCATATCATCTCTAACCATAGGATAGTAATGTTCTCTACAAGGCTGTGTAGAGTGTTGCAACTCAATGTAAGATGATGTTAATAATACCAAAGATGAGTTAAGCATCCTGGAGAAGGTCATGTCTTTAGTTAGACCTTGAAAATTTGTTTTGATTAGCATGAGACTTGGATGTGGATCTGGCTTTCTCGACAAAGGAAAGAAACAGAGTGAGATAGCCATTGTATACCTGAAACATACACGTAAAGAAAGAAATTAATCTTCTTGGATGGAAAGGAATTAGCAAAAAATAATGGAAGAGAATGTGGGGGAGGCCGAATGGAGTCAAAGTTTATGAGTTGAGCAGGTGAGATAACATTTAGCATGTACAAATTAAGACTATTGAAATCATGTGAGTGGAGAGACATTTAACAGTAGTGTTTAAAGAGATTCTCATACTTGCAGTGACCTAGTCCATTCAATAAACACTTATAAATTTTTACTTACATAAAAAATAAGTTATATAAAAATATGGTAATATAGTATATTCTTCACTTTCAAGGGCTAAGAAGCATTGGTGCTGCTGGGTCATTCTGTATTAAATGGTAGAATTTTGATATTCTGGGTTCCACAAATCAAGATGTAAATGAAAATCAGTCAAAAACATTCTAGGAATAGCACAAGTATAATATTTTCAACTTTATGATGCTATTTCTAAATTCTTTAATGGGATTTCTTCAAATGGAAATCCATTAAAGTCCCCCTTAAATGATGATATTTCATATGTTTTCCTTACTGTCCTGAAATGAATAAACTAGTTAACTTTCTTTAACAGAACTTTGGTTGGGTTTTATTTTGTTTCTAAATCTGTGCTCTTTTTATTGCAGATCTGATCATCTTTTTGGTAGATGAAAATTGATATCTCTCCTCTTTAACTTTCCCTGCTGAATGTGACAAGTTGATATCTCCAGTCATAACAAAGCCCGGTTATCCTCCACTCTCTAGACAGTCATTTCTGATTCTACTGTCAGTCCTCAACCATAGTTTTTAGGTCTGACTTTAACATATTTCCTTCTACATTAACCTTGAAATAACTGGTTCTTAATTTGGGTTTCCAAGAAATGATTCAGGGAGTCTGTGAAACCCATGGAAGTATACACAGAACTTTCATTTGATCTACAAATGCTTAAAATTATAGAAGATCTATTTTAAAATTAGGTTTTTCTTCTTTAAAAGCAAAACTTTATATACAGACAAGGACCTTAGAAAATCCCTATAAGACACCATGTTTTCTTGGTCCTCCTATTTAAAGAAATTCATCTTGAAATGACTATAGTGGTAAACCAAGTAACGTGAACAAACAAAGATTCCTCATCTAATAAAAACAACAAGACAAATGCAATGAAGAATGGCAAACAATAGAGATTCAGTAATGGAAAGAAAATGAATAATACCAAGGCATGTAGCTAAATCAATTCTCATGCCCCATCTTAATGGAGCAGCTCCTACTGAGAGCCGACTTATCTTTTCTACACAAGAATGTTCAGCACTTCCAGATTTTCTCATTTTTCAAAATATGGTGTAATTCAGATTTTCATGTGCTATCTCTCAATTTTTGATTTTGGCAACCATAGCAGAGACAGCAATGTTGCTGCCCAGTAGCCATTCCTGAACCTTTTAATCATCATTCACCTCCTATTGCAAAGGTTGAAAATTCTACTCACTTTCACAGATTTCCTGTTTCTAGGAATGGCCATATGACACATTTTTGGTCTTTCAGATAAAATATATATATATATATATATATATATATATATATATATATATTTTTTTTTTTTTTTTTTTTCCTGGTAAGATTATAAAGAAAAGTGTTCTGGGAAGATTTTTCCCTCTTCCCTAATAGGAATAGAGGCAAGCAAGACCATATTTACTATTCTGGCTCTCACCCCACTTTTGCCCTTATGTGGCGTGATGCCTGGAGGTGTGGCAGCCATTTTACAACCATGAGGGGTAAGACAAATGAATGGTGGAAATGCCAATCTAGAACTCTGACTTGGTTGAGCCACTAGTCTAACACTGAAAACATCTATCCCTACCCTTTTTTATGTGAGATTTTTTTAAATGCCTCATTAGCAAAATATTTTGTAGAAATTCTTTACTGTCTATTGTCTTAAGAACAATAAGAATTTCCTAGCTATTAACTAGGATCATTAAAGATTCAAAATATGATACCTTCCATACCACTTCACTACAGGTCACACAAACCTGTTCTTCTTTCTACTCTTCTATGATATTTTGGGTCAGTACAATACTGTTTGGAATTGTTTTGGTCATTGTGTTATGGGTGGTAATTCTAAGCTATTAGATAGTGAGTTCCTTTATGTTAGTTTCTCTGAGAAAGAAGCCATGAATCATAGCAAGTAGAGCATCTTTAATCACAGTGACCAGCTTGAGTGATGCTGCTCTACCTGTAGGGCAGAAGAGTTTATCCCTTTAAGAATCTCATGAGGGACTTGGTTTTTCTCTATGGAAAAATGTACTCTCATCACAATTAGATCTGAATATAATTCTATGGGTTTTACAGACTCATTAATGATTTACCCTGAATCATTCTGTGGAAGCCAAATTAAGAACCAGTTATTTCAAGGCTAATTTAGAAGGAAATGTGTTGAAGTCAGACCCAGAAAACTGTGGTTGAGGACTGACAGCATAATCAGAAATGACCATTTAGAGAATAGAGAATAACCATGCTCTGTTGAATTATCCCTGTGGCCATTTGATATAAACTTAATGATGAGCCAATCTTCCACAAGGATCTGTTACTTGTCTTTGGATACAAATACAGCCTCCAAAGGGGAAACTTTACATTACTTACCCTCTACATCTAGATTTTAAGTAAAATACTTAGCACAACTAGGTTGAAATAAGCCATCCTGAGATGATCATTCAGTAAAGAAAAAGCAAGAAAACCATGCTCTTGGTTTTACCAAGTGTTGGCACCTGAATCTTAGCATATAATATTCATTGGGCCCACAAGAATGGAAAAGCAATTATCCAATGTGCTCCATGAATCCAGTAGACAATCTAATGCATGCCCACATAGGAGAAAAACACATTTCAATTCAAGTTCGGGGGAGGAAAAATGGGTCCTACCACTGAACGGGCATGGTCTGGGGGTGTTTGGCATACCTTTTCAGTGTGGGACATAACTACAAAAAGTACTCTACCTAACAAACTCAAATATTTTGACCTGGTTGTTTGTACCCTCACATTAACCTGAAATAAAATGAAAATAATAAAATAAAATAATAAGCTTAACCAAAAAAAAAAAAAAAAAAAAAAAGTCAATGGGCCATGTCCCTGCATGCCTCTATTAAGAAGGAGTATTGACGTGGACTTGTAAGTAAATAAGTTTTAGTGTTACTAATTTATGTCAGGACTAGTTTCCACTCTGAATCTCTAGGCCTAAAAGATATACTTCTATGTTGATTTGTATCTTAAATAAATAGCAAGATCTTACTGCACTATTGGTAAAGCAAGACTCTGCTCAGTGAAGCCAAGGAATCCAACAGGCAAAGTTCCAACCTCATCTTGGAACAGCCAGCCAGCCAAACAGCAGGCAGCACTGTGATAATTTGAACATTTTCCTTTTCGAAAGCATATGATTCAAAACAGTGTTTTTCTCTACATTTATCTCCTTGAATATCAAATATCTTTTTCTAAATAAGGACTATTTCACAATCCTGGTTTTTTAAAAATGGGTAAACTAGTCACCTTAGATTTAAAAAGATTAATTTAATTTAGTCCTAAAATTTCCTGAAGGAGAAACATAACCCCAAATATCTAGAGACCACCTTTGTTTAATTTTACCAAATTTTTCTCTGAGTATTTTAAGTTTGACTAGTGGCAAGAAATTACCTGTTTTGGATAAAGTCAATAAAATCTGGATGTTTTCACCTGATGAAGAAAACAGTACTCCTCAACCTTTTGAAATGGGAGGAACCCTTGGATATAGCCCTCTCTTTCTGTGGAGAGAAAATAATTTACTAAGTGAAGAAAAGAAATTTCAGGAAAGAAATTACTACACCAAATTTGTTTTTTTATTATTATTATTTCAGGTTAATGTGAGGGTATAAACAACTAGGTGACAATATTTACATTCGTTAGATTTGTTACATTCTACGCTCTTCTTGTAGATGTGCCCCACACCCAAAAGGTGTGCCTATACCCTTACATTGTGCCCATTAACTGGGAGCACCCCAATCTGCTCTCCTCCTCCCCTCTCCTCTTTCCCTTGTTCCCCTTACCCCCAACTTGAATTGAGTTGTTCTCTTACGTGGGTATGTGTTTCAGACTCAGCATTAAAACCTTTGCTGTCATGCATAAGCCAGTAACTAGATTACGTGCTAAGTTAATATGAGCTAAACTATGCATTTTCATCATAGTAAACCTTTCAGTGATTTGGAAACAAAAGATGACTTTTAGAAAAATAATTTCTTTGTGTTATTTCAGATTAACATGAGGATGTGAATCATTATGTTATATAGTTTACACATGATAGTTAAAGTCTGAGTTGTAGCTGTGTCCTTCACCCAAGGTGTGTATCATACATCCATGCATTATAACCATTGAGTGGGTACCTACTGAATCCCCATCCCTTTCCCTCCTTCTTTAATTTCATTGAGTTTTTCTCTTATGTGGGTCTATGGTTGTTAATCTCCTGCTTTCAAATTAGCATCGAGTACATATGATGCTTGTTTTTCATTCTTGTGACACACTTTACTAGGATTTTTCTCCAAATCCATTGAGGTTGTTAAAAAGGATGCAAAGTCTTCATCATTTTTATGGCTGAATAGTATTCAGTGGCATGCATCTATCACAGTTTATTAATCCATTCATGTGTTGATGGGCTCTTGAGTTGTTTCCACATTTTGGCAATTGTGAACTGAGCTTCTGTGAGCCTTCAAGTGCAAATGATAGGTTTACTTTCAGTTCTTTGAGGAATCACCATACTTCTTTCCACATAGGCTGCCCTACTTTGCAGTCCACCAACAGTGCATGAGTGTTCCCTTCTCTCCGCACCTACATCAGCATTTGTTGCTGTGGGACCTTGAGATGTAGGCCATTCTCACTATGGTTGGATAATATCTCAAAGTGGTCTTGATTTGCATTTTTCTGATAATTAAGGATGATGAGAGTCTTTTTTCTGTATTCATTGGCCACTCTTCTGTCCTCACAAGAAAAGTTTCTATTCATGTCTCTTGCCCAGAATTCAGTGGGGTTGTTTGCTCTTTTCTTGTTGATGTGTTTGAGTTCATTGTAGATTCTGGTGATTAGCCCTTTGTCAGATTCATAGCATGCAAATGTCTTCTCTGACTCTGAAGGTTGTCTTTTTGCTTGATGATTTGTGTCCTTAGCTATGCAAAAAATTTTTAACTTGATTAGGTCCCATTTATTTGTTTGTGTTTCTGCTGCAATTGCCAGTGGGGTCATCTTCATAAAAATCTTTTCCCAGACCAGTATCATCAAAAGTTTTCCCAACGCTATCTTTTAGAATTGTTATAGCTTGTTTCTTAGATTTAAATCTTTTATTCATCAAGAGTCAATTTTTGTAAGTGGTGACAGGTGCAGGTCCAACTTCAGACTCTTACATAAGGCTAACTAATTCTTCCAACACCATTTATTAAATAGGGATTCTTTCTCTAGTGTATGTTTTGTTTGAGAAATAATTTCTTAAACCCATACTATTTAATGTAGTATGTAAAGTATAAATACAATGTTTTCAATAAATTTCTCCCATGCTTTGCTCATTCAACAGCAGTGCCCCAAGACTAGTTCCACCTTCAGCTGATTTGTCCTGTGTGCCTGTCTTTCACAATTCTCCTGGACACAAGAAGTCCCACAATAGGAATTCTAGGACTCCTAAAATTTGAGGCCTTCTGAGCTGGAACAGTAGTTGATGATATTGCAATGACGTTACAAAAGTTTTATGCTATGAAAACCACTAAAGAACGTGAGTCTTCAAAGATGTTTGTATTGATAGGAACAGATAAAGGCAATATTGCAAACAAAATCCTTGCATACTGTAATTTTGCCCTCTACTCTCATCTCTGCTGTGCTATTTATTATCATCCCTACTTGTCACTTTCTTTCTCAAAACCAAAAAATCAATTTAACTTAATATGTGTTGGTGGGCTTATAAAATCCAAATTAAGTTAGATTTTATTCTGCGTAACAAACCATTTCGAAATTTACTGGTTTAAAACAAACCTTTATTATAACTTACTAATCTACAGGCCATATAGATGGTTCTGTCAATCTACCCACTATTGGCTGATCTTGGCCAAGATATTTTACACGTTTGAGGCCTTGACTGGGAAACAAAGATGCCCCTTCTCTGGTCCACGTAGCTTCTCACTTTCCATCAGCCTGCCAAGGTTTGTTCACATGATGCCAGGCAATGTTCCAGGAGAAAGAGTAGAAGCTCACAAGGCCTTTTGAGACCAGGATTCTAACCCCACAAAAGAGCTTCACTGCATTCTATTTATCGAGGAAGCCACAAGCCCAGCCCAGGTTTAAGGCTTAGAGAAATTAAATTTACCTCTTCTTGAGAGAAGCTTCAGTCTCTGGTTGCAAAGGAAAGGCATATAAGGAGAGGTGAAGAATGGTAGCTATTTTTATAGCCTGCCACAGAAACAAGTAACTCTTTTAAGCAAAAATAGTGTTTCTTTGTAGAGGGTTTAATATGGAATGAGGAGAAGAATTCTTTCTAACACCAAAGGGTCTTCACAAATCTAAGCGTATTAAACAGGTAAAGCCAGGCTCACAGGTCACTGAAATCGCCAGTTTTCCCTTTTGAATTTTGTTGCCAAACACTCCCATTCCTATCAAGCAATCTTTCCATTTGCACCCAGGAAGGAGGGTTTAGAGCACAGTATTTGTTGAAAAGTAATTTAGACAGCCTCTGACCTAAAATGCATCCACTGAACTGGAAGATTCAGTAGCTACAAAAATAAAATGCTTGATGGACAAATGAATGCTTGGCTCCTTCTAATGGAGGGGGCTGGAGAGCTGAGAAACTTGTCAGAAAAGGTCAGTGCAAGAACACAAGCACCAGAGGCCTCCCCACAGTACCACCAATTCCCAGAGAGGCTCAAAGCCCTCAGGACAAAAGAAGGAGGAGAGGAAAGCCCCAGCAGAATACACATGAAAGCAAAGTCAGAGAAAATGTAAAAAATAAGAGAGAGAGAGAAAGAAAAGAAGCAATAGAAATCAAGACCAAAAATAAAATGTCTTAAGTTTTAACAAGGTTAAAAAAGTACTAGTCTTTCTGGAAAATGAATCACTATGCATGCCAATTTCCTTGACAAAATGTCCATAATATTTGGACATTTGGTAACAAAAACAAATAGCACTTTGATATTTAAAGAGTTTATTCCCAAGCAGTATATTATCCATTCCTCTTTCTTCCTATTTCTTTCAGTGTAAGAGACTCACAAAAACATAATAACGAAAGGATAGCAGGGAACAAAAGAAATTATTGAGTACTATATGCCAAAGACTTTACGCGAGTTCAGTGGCAGCATCCTACTGATTCCAAGAGGAAGTTATCACTATACATCTTTGACAAATTTAAAACTTCAAATTAGAACAGTAAACTAACCTTCACAAGGTTTCACATCTTACTGGATTCACACCCATTTCTTCTGGGTCTTAAAGCCCGGTAGTGTAACAAGTTTCCTTAGAACTCTGTGTTGAGGTCCCCAACACCAGCAGGCTTGGTTGAGCTGCCCAACTGGTGTATCTGGTTAATGACAGATTCTGGGCTTAACCTCTTTCTGCCGCCTTCTGGTCTGAGGCTCTGTACATCACACTCCTATGGTGGAAAATTCAATTAGTTAATTTATTCATTTATTCCAAATTTGTTTATTATCAGCTGCTATGTCCCAGCTGCTATGTGAGGGAACACAATGCGAATAATACACAGAGTCCCCAGCCCTTGTGGAACCTAAAACCCAGCCAGGGCAAGATGAAAACTAGATTAGAGGGAAGCTTAAAATAAAGCAAAAGAAAGTTTGAGGACTCAATTATCCATATAGCACTCCTACTTCCTCCATCTCTTTCAGTCCTTTGATGTTTTGTTCTTCACTGCTTTGGTTGTTGTCCCTTTCACAGTGGTTTTTAGTGGCAATCCTTTATCCAGTATTATTCAATGACTCAAACAGAACTGATCTGAGCTCACATTCCCTACATCTGAAACTTTCTCCTGTAATTGAGGAATTGAAAAATACCAAAAGCAACAGCTCTGAAGATTTTAAAGTCCTGAGTCCATTAACTATCATCACAGCTCTTCTTTTAATCCTTCCAGTACAGTAGTAAACTTCATAGCCAGGAATTTTCTCCGTAGGGTGCTTACTGAACTATCTCACTCTTCTATGGTTTCATATCTTTTTTTTCCTCAGCACTATTCTAATATGTCTATAGGAAATTAGTCTAGGGTAATAACTCCAAAAAGCAGATTTTGAAACAACGACTGTGTACAGATGGCTTTGTGGGAAGCAGTCCCTGAAAGCAGAAGTGAGGGAGTAGGGACAGGGAACTAAGAAGAGACAATACAATTGTGTGTTCATGTGCTGGTTATTTCTGTGGGCAACTAGGGTTCACTCTTGCTGAGGAGACTTTGAGGAATAATGTGAAACTTACCTAGACTTGCCTCGGCCAAAGGACAAGAAGCCTAAGACATAAACACAGTGACTCCTATCAGCCTTTGGGGCAGGGCATTAACTTCCCTACACTTCCAGTTGCACCTGTATGAGGCTGATCAGCCTTCTGGGACTTCACTAAGGCAGCTAAGCAGAGAGATGTCACATCCTGCTCTCGATGAGCTGCACTACGATCAGAAGGGCTGAAAGGATGAGCATGCGGTTCATAGACATCTGGCTAGAAGTAACATCATTGTTTTTGAAATAGGAGTAATTATAGATATTACTCAGCACCTTGAAATTTATAAACTGCTTTTCACATAATAATTTCATTTAATCCTCATAATAGCCGTACTATGAGATTGAAGGTTGGTATTGTCATTATCACATTTTCCTCATGAAGTCCTGAGGATCAGACAAGTTGAAAATAGTATAAATGTCCCATATTACTTAGAGTACTAGTCTGCTTCTGCCAGTTAGAATTCACTTAATCAGAACATCTTTATTTGAATCATCAATATACCATCACCCTATACCTTCTGACTCAGAAATGTTAAACAAGATGTTTTTCCATTTTGAAATTATTTCACAACCACAAACACTAGCCCTAATAATGCTCCAGAGGAAAGTCATCAACAACTTATATTTTTCTCAACCTCCAATATATAAATCAGAACTATAGAGTCCAAAAAATAATTAACAGCTATCCTAAAATAGCTCCCCCCACCTCGGTATAACTAATATGGCAATTTCATCAATATGAATGTTTATTGCTTCATGCCAAAAATCCTCCATAGAAATCTGTTGCTGGAAACATTATGTGGCTATGTTCCCATCAGCAGCTATGCTTGTTTTTCTCTGTTCCATGCCAAGGTACTTAATCTAGTCATCATAATAATTGCTGTTTTCTCTGCCCTCTTTATACAATTATTAGTGTATGTATCTGAAAGAATCTTGAGATTTTAAGAATATAGGAAAATCTACCAGAAATATTAATAGAAACCCTCCCACAGTTCATTTCTCTGATCTTTGCATTTTCAAAAAATAGGCAACTAAGTATATTTCTTCTAAAATGTCACTGTGCATTAAAAAAGATTCCAAATGATATTTATTTTTATCTCACCCTATGTAGCCAAATCTTACTTAGTAAATTTTGTACTTTAATAATACAATCATAATATCTTTTGCTTTGCCTACTAGAGATACACACACTCATTGTCATTAAAAGGAAAATGTATGCATTAACCTACAGAGTATAAGCTTATCACAAAGAATGGTAAAATTGCAATAAAATTTTTGAAAAAAAAGAGGAAACATATAGTCTATTGGTCAGCCTGAATGTCATAACATGAAAAGACAAAAATATTCCTTGTTCTTCTTAATAATCTGTGTATTATGATTTCCAACCATTCCTGTCAGATGATTCCCACTAAAAGAGAAATGTATCCACGTCACAATTTTCAGTTCCTTACTTATAAATACCACTTCTTGTTGCTTCTCTTTGATGTATTTTGCAAACCACGTCAGGCTGAAAGCGTGCTACCAACTTCCCTCAGTGTTATAGCAGGGTTTACTGTGTGTCTCTCTTCATCCTTTGATATCAGAAAGGTTCTATGTATAAGAACAGGAAGATTAAAGGGATGCTTATTAAGAAATTATTATTAACAAAGTTCTGAGTAAAGTCAACACACCCAGTTTGACAGATTTGTACATGCCTTCAATATATTTGCTTAACTGCAGAGAAATGTTCTATCTAAGCAACCAAGAGGGTAATTCATTAAAATATTCAAAAGACTAACCAGCTTTTATTTTAGACTAAACTAAGGAGAAACAGTTGTTTTCTTACAATATGCATGAAAACTTCAGGCATCGCTTGACGAAGGCCAATTTGGATCCACCTTAAATCCTTCTGGGATAAAGAAGCTATCAATATTGTTGCTGAGAATTGATTGTTTTTCACAACAAAGGTACAAAACAACAGTTATTTCCTAGTCATTGAAAAAGCAAGGAATAAAATTGCCTCCAGAAAGCACAGCAAAAGAGATACCATATTGCATTCTGTGTTTGATCACAAGACATTATTTTTGAAACCATTTCTTCCAGGTGGAAATTATACTTTGTACAATCATATTTCTAAAACTTTCAATAAGTAATACTACTTAAGAAGGGAAAATATATATAATCCCATCAGTAAAGGAAAAAAGACTTTTATCCAATATTTTTGGGTAAATACAATTCAATAATAGATCATCCCTTATCTCTTTTTTATTCATGTATGCAAATGTGAGTGAGTACCTGCCATATGCCGTGTACTTTATGATACACTGGGGATAAACAAATAAAGAATGCTTAGTCCCCGAACTAGGGGGAAATCACTATCCAAAAGGAGATGTAAACAGATGAGGACCGTAGCAAATACATGAGCCTAGATGAAATTATAGTCTAGATACTATGAGAAACCAAAAGAATCAGGCATTTGGCTTCTGACCAAAGAATTAATGTTCATTTTGGAAGTGATTTTGTCCTTAGTCTTAAACAATAATGGTGTTCACCAGGGCTAGCAGTGGGAAGTGAGGTATTATTTGTGGCCTATCTACATATACAAATTCATAGACAAAGCCCAACTCAATTGGTATAATATAACACACGCAAAAATGCAAGGTTTCACATAGGTAAAATATCCAGGCATACACAGCCTTCAGACATGTCTGGATCTAAGCACCCCACAGATTATGAACTAGCATCTCTTTTCATCTGGAGCACTACTCTACTGCATAGATTCTTTATGAAGTCAGGCTTCCCCTTCATGGTGGCCAGATGGATGGCAACAGCTTTACATTGCAGACGTTCAATAACCCTAATCAAAAGGAATTTTTCTTCTTTTCTGATGGTTCTACAAAATCCCTGAAATTGAGCCTCACTGTGTCCAGTTGAATCACACAATCCCCTGTTATGATGGTCAAGGAGACCTGACATGCTGTCTGAGCATAGATTACAAGTCTGCTCCTGGAGCCAAAAGTAGAGTCATCGTCACCCAATCCACATGGTGAGAGAATGAGGAAGGTCTCAACAAAAATAAGGATTCAAGATGCAATGACCAGAACAGAAATGAGTGGGTAGACCTAGCACATACCCAAAACACATGGCCACTCCCAGGGTGTTTGGGACTCTACAATGGTTCCACATGGCTATGGTGAGACAAGTAGGTTCATGAGGGCAGGAGGTCTGGCTGCAGAGATGGTGATAGCAGATGGTGAAGGTTTTATGCTATGCTATATAGGTCAAGATATAGAGGAACAGAACTTCTCAGATTATTAATGTTTTTCTAACAGCACAGATGAATCTACAGGACTTGAATCCCCAGGGCTTGAGGTGGAAATTAAAGCAACTTCCTTTATGGGCCAAAATTATTGCAAATTCACATGTTTTGTATGTTCATTTATACTCTATTCTATAAAATAGCCATGTTTAACATTTTTTAATGTTTTTAATTTCGATTGAGAAAACAATACTCCAGGAATAGGCAAGAAGGGGGATGAGGAGAGAATGGTTTTCTCCTGTTTCTGCTTTGGCTTTGTTGTCCCAACAGTACAAGTATTAATGGAGTACTACTGCACACCAAGCACTATTCGGGCTAACACACCATCACATACTCCATCACATACTCCTATTGAGAAGCTCTATGGAGGCAGTGAGCAACCATTTAGATGATTAAAGACCGTGTTGCAGGCTGGGTTCTCTGGAAGCAGGTACTGAGACAGAGTTTAGGAAGCAAGGTTCTTCTGTGGGATCAAGATCTGTGAAGGGGAGAAGGAGGGAGGAATCATGAGTGGGTGGAGAGAGAAGTTCAATGAAGACCCAGGGCCAATGAAATCTCTGTCAACCCGGTAGGGGAGTTCTAAAGCAAGAAGAGCCCTTCAGAATCCTACTGCTTCCAGCAGAAATCGCCAGGCCTTTATCTCTCTAGTTCTACCTAAGGTGGTAGAACTGTCAGAAGGGAAGGTACAGTCAGAAGGCAGGGCATAGTCAGAAGGAAGTAGGGGAAAACTATGAACTGAGAGCAGAGGCTGAAGACTGATGGCTTTCTCTGCTGCACAGAAGAAAAGTCCTCTCTTGAAGGAGGATCTAGGTGGAGTATCTCTGTTTACCATGGGTGGAAGGTGATATGAACAGATTGGATTCAGAAGGATTAATTCAGGAACTCCTGGAGAGGAGGGACTGCTACAATAGTCTAAATGAGAATAGACAGGGTTTGCGATTTCCTTCCTTCTCCTTGGTTTTACGTTTTAGTGTCTGGAATCAGGGAAAATGGGAAGAGGAGCAGGCTGGTGTGATGGAGAAATGATGTGCCAATGTTAATTTCCATGGTTTTCCTCCTGTTTATGCACACAACCATTATTAAACTGCATTTGCATCATTTTCAGAGTTTATCCAGCACTATTGTATGCATCATCTCATTTTCTTGATCTTCACAGTAACTCTATATAACATTATAACAAAAATAAGTCAACGCTGGGCGCCTGTGGCTCAATGGGCTAAGGTGCCAGCCTCGTACACCTGAGCTGGTGGGTTCGAATCTAGCCTGGGCCCGCCAAACAACAAGGACAGCTGCAACCAAAAATGGCCGGGTGTTGTGGCAGACACCTGTAGTCCCAGCTACTTGGGAGGTGGAGGCAGGAGACTCGCTTGAGCCCAGGAATTGGAGGTTGCTGTGAGCTGTGATGCTACGGCACTCTCTCCAGGGTGACAGCTTGAGGCTCTGTCTCAAGAAAAAAAAAAAAAAAGAAAGAAGTCAAATTACACTAGTTTGCTGCTCTCACCCGCATGATGTAGGACCACAGAGCACCATCTAGTCCTCCTTTACACATTCCCTAAGAGTAGTCTCCCTAAGAGTAGTCTCACATGTTCTGAAAAATGAATCCCTCCTCCACCAGACACCATCTCCCCCTGTTGACCATTATTCCCCACTTGCTTTTCTTTTGTCTCCTCCTTTAAATGTCCAGTTTCTATAGCAACAGACCAGATTGAAGCAAAGAAGTAGCCTTGTCCATTATACCCTGCCATAATTTGCATTTCTCCACCCCCACCCCCACCTATTTCCAATACTAGCCAGGAAGATTCAATGCCCTTATTGGAATTGCTTAGAATGATTAGATCTCGTTTAATATAAAGTTACCCTGAACCTCCTACCACCAGGCCACAGTGTGCCCAAAGAGACATCCCTACCTTCTGAGATTGTTGTTCCTGAGTTCAGTCTTGAAAAAGCTGGCTTAGGAGACATCACTGGTGGCTGCATATAATTGACATTCCTTTGCTGGATGTGAATCAGACCTTCTTTAGACCCTATGCAAAGCAGTATTAAGCAGAAGATGGGGCTGCTCACTGTTCACTGTTCCATTAGGAGCCTATTTTCCCAAAAGAATCTTTGCTTGCATCCAATAATAGAGTGGCAATGCACCATTGTAAAAAGCATAAGTATTGCCTGAGCTGGCAAGTCCAAAATCTGCAGTGCAGGCCAGCTGTCTAGAGACACAGGGAAGAGTTGCAGTTTGAGTCCACAGCCAGTCTGCTAGCAGAATAGACTGTTCTTCAGGGAAGGTCAGAACTTTTCTTAAGATCTCAACTGATTAGACAAGGCCCACTCACATTATGAAAGGCAATCTTTTCTCAAAATCTACTGATTTAAATATTAATCTCACCTGAAAAAACACCTTCACAAAAACATCTAGAATTATGTTTGGTCAGATATCTGGGTACCATGGCCTAACCAAATTGACATAAAATTAACCATCACAACTATTAAGATATAAAATATAACATAAGAAAATAGTACCATTAATACTTTGGGCATTAATTAGCATAGGATAGAAAATTAATATAAAAGTTACCATGCTATTACCATCCAAAGATTGTTTTGTTTGGTTTTGTGCATTTTTAGCCTTTCATATCAGTTTTTTGTTTGTTTGTTTGTTTGTTGTGTTTTGTAGAGACAGAGTCTCACTTTATCGCCCTCGGTAGAGTGCCGTGGTGTCACACAGCTCACAGCAACCTCCAACTCTCCAACTCACCTAAGTGATTCTCTTGCCTCAGCCTCCCACGTAGCTGGGACTACAGGCGCCCACCACAACACCCGGCTATTTTTTTGTTGCAGTTCGGCTGGGGCCAGGTTTGAACCCGCCACCCTCAGTATATGGGTCCGGCGCCCCACCCAACTGAGCCACAGGCGCCTCCTCATATCAGTTTATATTTCTTGAATACAAGCAACAGAAACTGACTCTGGCTGTCTAAATCAGAAGATGATGTATTGGAAAAACATGAGGATATTCAAGAAAAACTTAAAAACCAAGCGTGCACAAATAAAAACCACTTTGAGATATGATCTAACCCAGCAAGATTAGCCCACATCACAAAATCCCAAAACCAGAGATGTTGGCATGGATGTAGAGAAAAGGGAACACTTCTGCACTGCTGGTGAGAATGCACACTAATACGTTCCTTTTGGAAAGATGTTTGGAGAACACTTAGGGACCTAAACATAGACCTGCCATTTGATCCTGTAATTCCTCTACTTGGTATATATACAGAAGACCAAAAATCACATTATAACAAAGATATTTGTACCAGAATATTTATCGCAGCTGAATTCATAATTGCTAAGTCATGGAAGAAGCCCAAGTGTCCATCGACCCACAATGGATTAATAAATTGTGGTATATGTACACTATGGAATATTATTCAATCTTAAAAAAAGATGGAGACTTTACCTCTTTCATGTTAACGTGGATGGAGCTGGAACATATTCTTCTTAGCAAAGTATCTCAACAATGTGGGGAAAAATGTATCCAATGTACTCAGCCCTACTATGAAACCAATTTATAAGCACCCACACTTCCATATGAAAGCTATAACCCAACTACAGCCCAAGATGAAGGGAAAGAGGAGGAGAAGGGCGGGGGATGGGTAGAGGAAGGATAATTGGTGGGACCACACCGGTGGTGCATTTTACAAGAGTACAGGTTAAACTTACTAAGTGTAGAATATAAATGTCTTAACTCAATAACTAAGAAAATGCGGTGAAGGCTATGTTAACTAGTTTCGTGAAAGTATTTCAAATTGTATATAAAACCAGCACATTGTACCCCATAACTGCATTAATGTACACAGGTATAATTTAATTTAAAAAAAAAAAAAAAAAAAAAAGCTTGCCAAAAAGACCAGAGTAGCTGAAGAGGTAAAAGAACCAGATCGCAGCTACTGTAAAGCAGTGCAACCACCACCACTAGATGTCGCTGCCTCCCCATTACTGGGCACTGTCACCACTGCTGCCACTATTGAATATTGGTACCTCGTCTTTGTGCCATTCAACAGAGATTAAAACTCACTCCTTTAAATGTCCAGTTTCTAATGGGACACATTAGATTGCCCAACCCTGGATCATGTTCTCACTGTCCACCTTCCACCCCAGGTAGAAGGAACACTAGCTTCCATGAAGGGAGCTAACACCCTGCATTCAACAAGATTCAAGCCATGATGAAGTCTCACGAAATCAGAATGTTCAGATAATTCTAGCCAAGGAAAAAGTAAGAACTATATCCAATACTTGAAACCGGAAGCACCAGGTCTACTTAAACGGTCTATTTCCAATTAGGCACATCATTTTTTCTGAAAAAATTCTGAGAAGAACATGGAGATTCCAAAGGAATTCCAATAGAGTGGCTGTGAGCCAGAGTTTCCGCTCTCACACCTCTTCCTTCATTCCTATAAGGGATCTTGGCAGTGGTGAGGCCAGAAAATCCATCCAAGAAGGTTTGGGAAGCAGCCGTAAAAGAGCTAATTTGTGATCAAACACAACGGATCTGCAACTTATTTCATAAGAAATTCGAAAGATATCCAATATAGCTCTGGATACACAAGTTGGTCTCTAAAAGAAGTCATGTGTTCAATAGATATTTATTAAACACCTATTGTATGCCAGGCACTATTCTATGTGTTGGAAATACACAGATGTAAAGAAACCAAACAGATAACATCCCTACTCTATTGAAATTTACATTCTAATAGTGAAAGCCAAACAATAAATAAACAAAAAAATACATTGCCAGGGGAGCCCAAAAGTGGATTCTACAAGTGCATAGCCCCTGAAGTAAAAATGTACTAGGCATATTTGAAAAATAACATGTAGATCTGTGTGACTAGACCAAAAGAAGTATTGGAAGAAGGAAGTGAGGTTAGAATGGCAGCAGGTAACAGGTGATGTAGGACCTTGGAGGTTGTGTTCAGAGTCAAGAAATGTGGGTTTTATTCTAAGTAAGATGGAAATTTATTAGAGAATTTCTAAGCAGAGGTGTAGTGGGAACTAACATATTTTTAAAACGTTACTCTGGCTACTATGTTGAGTAGAAAATTCTAGGAAGAATTTTCTAGAAAGAAATTTTCTAGAAAGAATTTTCTAGGAAGAATACTTATACTAGGATCATATAGTATAAGTATTCTGATCCCAGTGGAGTAATTATAAGGTTTGAACTAGGCTCTTGGCAGTAGATAGGATGAGAAGAGATCCGGATAGGAGCCAATAGGATTTATGGACAAAATGTATAAGGTTGAACAATTAAGTTCACGAACTCATCCTAGAAAAAGTGCTTTGAAGGGTGAATTAGGCCCTGGAATTGGAGCATAGTTTCCCAAGGGGAATACTTCAGAGGTGACCAAAGTGATATTTAGCAATGAGGTATGTAGCATTTTTTTTAGCATGAGTTCACAGACTTAATTACTGAACCTTGTAGGACCTGAAACAAAGAGAAAAGACAATGAAGATGTTAAACTTTTTGGCCAAAGCAACAATAATGATCAAGTCGTCACCAACTAAGATGGTGAAGACTGAAAGATGATGATATTTAGATTAAAATTTAGTTGCGGACATGTTAAATTTGAAATGTCTATTAGGCTTCCATGTGGAGATGTTAAGAAGTTATGAAGGAAAAAGGATCCAACAAAGAGAATGTAGCCAGAGAGGTGAGCTGAGAACCAGGAGACTGTGGAGCATGGACTACGAAGAGTTCAAAGAGCTTGAAGGAGGAGGAAATGATGAACTATGTCAACTAATATAAGAACAAAGTAAAATAAGAGAATTATGTAAAGTAAGATAATGATCACCATTGCTTTTGAAAACATAGGGGTCCTTGGTAACCTTGACAATACAGTTCCAGAAGACAGAAGCCTTATTGGACTTAATTCTATTACAAATGGGAGGGGAGACAAAAAGAGTATAAAAGGCAATTGACTTGTTCTTGAGAAGTTTGTTTTCCAAAGGAACAGAAAAAAATGTAACTATAGCTAAGGAGCATGTGGAGTTGAAAGAAGACAGTCTGGTCAATGTTCTGGTGGAATTATGTAAATATTCTCTTTGAACTGCTTCTAAGCTCTTAGTGGGGACAGGGCAGAAGAAAGGAGCTGTTGATATTTAAGAAGAAGAGAAAAGTTATATAGCAAAAAGGATTTTCCCTATATCCATTGTCTCCCTTAGTAAACGAACCCCTATTTTTAATTTAGCCTCTTGTTGCCCAGAAGCAAGATTATATGTTCCCTCTTACCTTGCAGTCAAGTGTAACCAGTTGACTAAATTCTGGCAAATGAGAAGCATGAGAAAAAGTTGTCTGAGACTACTAGGAAGAGTCCTTCCAGGGAAGTGCCTCCACTTAGAGCTGCCACATGTTTCTTGCATTTACCCTTTCGGCTCCTAACTCCATCAGGCAAGTTAGTCCCCTGGAGGGTGAAAGCCATGATGAAGAAGGCAAAAAGAAGAAAAGTTCTTGGATCCCTAATGACCTTGTGGATCTGCAAGAAAAGCTGTGAAATACTTTCTTGAGCTTTATACGAAGATTCATCCATGGATCTCTATTATGTTCAACTAAATCTAATCCAAACTGTACCATATAGGGTATGAAATAGTCATATGGAAATATGGGAGCATGTTGAAAGCTTGCCAGACCAACTAGAGCTTTGTGGTCACATATAGAGAGTGAACTCGGTCATCATGGTTGTCTTTCTCTGTTGCTGAAGTGTGGGGAGCAAGGAGACTTACTCCTGTTCAAGTTTTGGCAAAGATAAACCTGGAGAGAGGAACAGAAGAGTTAAGAATGCACAGAGCAGGGTGTTATAAGGATGGAAAGTGCAATCTAGATGAAGTAAAAAAAAGAAATGAAGACTGGTAGGTGTGAAGGGCAGGGAAAATATGTTAGCATCCTTAGACTGAAGGTCCTAATGGGGTTGAAAAATTGAAACAAGTATGGGATATTTAAAATTAAGATCATAAAGGGGTGAGGCCATAGTTGGTACAAATAGCTAAGGCATGCCTGTAAAAGCGGGTGGCTGAGAGAGGGTAAAGGACAAGATGGGGGAAGTGAGGAAATTAAGTTTACACTGAATCCTATGGGTTGGGCCTGGCTCTAGACCACATTGGCTTTAGAGATTGACACCTAATTTTTCACATGAACATTTTGCCTCTGTTTCTACACTTATTTTTAAAAGACATTTGGTTTAGTACTTCATCATTACCACAATCCAATCATAATCATCCCCTCTGTGCTACTACAGTGCCATCTCTCTTGGGCAGGAAGTGGTTGTCAGGATATTATGATCAATTACTATGATATTACAAAGTCCCCTGTGCAAATGGTAAAGGCAGATATTAATAACCTTTATTTTGTTGCAGTTATTAAATTAGCAACCTGACACAAAGGATAACTACTTGCCCAAGAATACACACATGTAGGACAGGTGATTTCATTGGCTTTCTAAGTGAATAAGTTTGTCTAAGTGTATGAATGCCTCCATCAGAGTAACTGATAAAATAGGAACATTCATGCCCTACTGACTTTGTTACACAGAGTGAAATTCCATCCTCTATTCCAGTGGGAATTACACAAGCCCAAAACAAAAGAAATGAAGCATCCCCATTGTTATTACAGGGCAGACTCCTTGATTTTTCTTAAGCATTTAAGAAAACCTAGATGTGTTTCTCCAAACTTTAATCCATATTGAAGTCCAACACCTGTAATTCATATAGTACACTGGTTTTCTTGTTTCAAATCCCCATAAAAGTGAGTTTGCTTTGGTTAAAGCAAGGGGAGCTTGGTGCAATACACACTTGGTCTCCTTCTTCCCTAGGTTTGGTACCCACTGAGGACACCCATTCAAGGAACCATAGTTTGGAAACAGAGGTCATATTCAGTCCCTATTTTGACTTGTCTGACCCTACTCTACACATTTGGTTTATGGCAAGGTTAAGATCATACTATTAAAAGTAACTTAGTTAATTGAACCAAGTCTAGCCACTGGTGAAAGAGCCTCATGTCCCTGAGCAACAGAGGGTCTAAAACTTAAGCATACATAAGAATCGTGATAGAATGTAATTTCCTGGGCCATCACCCAGACACTCTGATGCAGTAGGTTTGATCTTCAGAATTTGCATCCTCAGTAAGCATCTTTGGTAAACAAGTTACTTTCTAATATTCTTGTAATGCCCTAATGATGAGTATTATTTAAAAGCATATTAAAGTGGAAATAAAATGTATTGATAACCATCTCTATGTTACATAAACAGAAATAGAAGGCTTTCTTATCAAATACATTTACTTTTAACTTTTTTTAGTTAACAGCATTGAAAGTCTTCCAGTGTACCTAACATAGTGCTAGAGAATTTCACATTTATAGGCCTATAAAAGTGAATGTCAGTGAATTTGACTTGTCAAGGCATTATGAAGTCTTACAATATTTTCACTGACGTGAGTCTTTATGCCACAGAGGGTAATCCATCAGCTTTTTAAAACGTTTTCCCAAAATCTCTGAATCATTGCCACCTTGCAAAGTAATAGAATGAAACAAAGAAGAGATGTGCTTTATTAAAGGAACAAATAACAGAGCATGAAGTCCCTTAAAAGAGCAAAGAAAGAAAGAATCAGAAGGATAACTAAAAACAAACTTGGAGAAATTAGGGATTCCCCAGCTTTGGAAAGTTTGACTAGACAGTTTGCTAATTGATTAAGCTAATAGGACCCCAAGATTAACTCAACTTCTTTTCAGCCCATAATCACGCTCTCCCTATATACCCATGAACATCCCATTGCATTCTCATATCTTACTCAGGATTTCTGTTTATTCAAGGTCAGAAAAGAAAATGTTGAATAGATTCTTAATCGAGTCAACTTAATCATAAATATAAATTTACAGCCCACTTTTATGGTATGACTAGAAAATTTTTTCTTGTGAAAATACAACAGTAAATGTTGCATGTGTATCAACCACATATTGGATAAATCATTTAATTTTTAAAGAAACAAACTTTTGCTTTTTAACACTCAGGAAGAAAAATGTTTAAATGAGTTGTCATTAGCATATAATATAGAGAGATTATATCATTCCCACTTCTCAAGCAGTTTTCTTTTTAAATGCGGTTCATTGTAACACATCAGTCTCTATGTCTTCCCACTAATGGACTCAGGATACAGGTAAGGCCAGCTGTTTTGAATTTTGAACATGATTATTTTATATTCAGAAAACTCATTATAGAATAAAAACATTTCTAAGAAAAGCTCACTCTAGCTGTGGTACATTTAAACTTTATCATTTTAACTAGTTGATTGTCCTAGCACAATATAAGGTGATTTATCTAAGTTACAAATTTGCTAAATTATTGGATAATTTGAGGTTTAGATGAATATTACACCTAGTAAACTATGGATGAAGTTGAACAGAGTGTGATGTTTGCTAAGTAGCAGTCTTATTTTCCTATACTACTTAATGGATTACATGAAGAAACACCATTAATTGCATTTTGTGTGCTGTATTATAAAAAAAAAAGTTTCTCGTCCCCAAATCAGATGCCTAGCTCTAGGCTAGATTTAATTGGTAGTAAATGCAAGGATATTGTGTGCTGGAAACTGGCTCTCATTTAGATGTTCTCTGAATACTCCATGACTTTGGGGACTAAAGAAAGGAAATACCTAATAAGCCTTCAGAATCCCCTCAGTCGAGGGGATTATTTAAAATATCCCACCTACTCGAATAGCCAAGTGAGAGGTTGTTAAAATTTCACTGTTTGTCTTTGCTGCCATGGAGTGCTATAGAATAATCAAGATGTTGAAATTTTTACTAAGCATGAAGTGCTGGAAAAAAAGAAAGAAAGGAAAAGAAAGCAGGAAAGAAGGTAGAATATTCTTAGGAATTTACTAGATTATCTTCAAGCATTTAAGCTATAAATGATGCAATGAAATACAGTAGCCAGTCTCCCTCTTCCTCACGTGGAGGTCATGCCCTTTTTTTGTATTTTACTTAATGCAGACTCACCTAAGTCAGTTTTTCCATTCAACAATTGTTCAATACTTTGCTGGTCAATACACAATAGCTTCCATTAATTAAAGATGAGTGAGGGCTGTTGTGTCTTCTCACACAACTTCTCTGCCAGATGGTGGACTATAATGAAAGTCAGTCTCAGGCTAAATTTCCCCAGGCACACATTTGTTAACAAGTAGTAGCAACAACAACTGAAGTCATGCAACTTGTGGTGTAGGCAGTCCCCGGGTTACGAATGAGGTAGGTTCTGTAGGTTTGTTCTTAATTTGTATTAGTATGCAAATTGGAATAGGTACATATATTTACCTATTACCTGAATAGCCTCCATTTGTAAGTGCAAGTCATACATTAGTCAAATGGTTGTAACTCAGGATTGCCTGTATATATGGTGCTGTTATCCAAATACTTTCAACTCTCTGCCTTGTGGTCTCAAGGTAGCATTGTACTTTCTAATATGAAACCCTCCAGCAGGTGTTTCCTTCTTCCTTCTTCTGAGACAATGAACCATGTTTCAGTTAATGGCTGGTCTGTGAGATGGGGTCTTTGCATGGTGACAATGTAGAGTGGACCCTCAACGGACATGTAACATGAGTGAAAAATTAAACTGTGCTGTTTTATGCTACTGCTGAGATTCTAGGGGTTATATGTTAGTGCACATAACCTAGTTACCCGACTAACACACAATTATCATTGTAAACTTACTGAAGTCTTCTTAATGGTCAAATTCTTTTATTCCAACAAGTTCTTTAAATGACAGTTTCACTGTGAAGTAAATGCAATAATATTATTATGGATGGTATAAATCTTCTAGACATATAAGGTCTGACAAGCTTGCAAACTCATTCTAGAAAAAGTGCTACATACCGCACTGTTGTGTATCATTATGGTCACCTTTGAAGTACTCCCCTTGGGAATCTCTACACTGATGCCAGTGCCTAGTCTACCCTTCAAAGTGATTTTGGAACTCTTTTTCTGGAATGGCCATCAAAGTTGTCATCCTATTAATTTTTTTAACCTAAAGATAAAGGAAATATTGAAAGAAAGACATTTTGATGACATTTAGGACATCAAAAGTAATAGGATCAGGTATGTTGGGAGGATGTTCCAATACAGTTATTTGCTTACTGGCTCAAAACTCCCTTGCAGACAGTGCTGTGTGAGCTCATGCATTGTTGTGATGCAAGAGCCATGAGTTGGCAAAAAGTTCAAGTCATTTTCCTCTAACTTTTCCATGCAGCCTTTTCAGCGCTTCCAAAGAGTAAACTCAGTTAACTGTCCAGTTGGTACAAATTCAGAATGAACACCCCCACCCTAGTTGGTGCTATAATAATCATATATATCCCTTGCCACAACTAGCCTATGCCCCCAGTGTTTTATTTCATAGCTTTAAACTTACTCTATTTGTCAAAGTGCCAACAGATAGTTCTTTTAAAACAAATAGTTGTTTTTAAAAGTGACTATTGTTCAAAGGTATGGGCAGGATGCAGGGAAGACTAAGGAGCTTCACTGTTGCTGTCCAGCCAGGTTCATCTTCCTGCTGCCCAGGAGGAAGCCAGTGTCCAGAGACAGCAGGGTTTACAGCAGAGTTTATTCTGCAGAGCACTGAGTGGGGAGACAGGAGACATTTCTCAAATCTCCCTCCCCAAGAATTGGGAGGACGGGGTTTTTAAAGACAGTTTGGTGGGCAGAGGGATGGACAATCAGTGTCTACTAATTGGCTGATTTCAGGGCATAATAAGCAGTCCTTTGGTCTGATCTCTGTCTGGGTGGGTCTGCTGATCCATTGGAATGCAGTTCCTCAGGTTGTTGGTCTGGGTGGGGAGGGTTGTCAGTCCATCTGCTGGAATGCAGCACCTGGGAAAATATCTCTAAAACTACCCCTACGTTCTGAAAAGGTGATGTTTTCTTGGAGAAAAGTTAAGAATCTTAACAAGAGAAGCAAACAAGGTGACAATGACTATTATCAAGGGGACAGTGGCTGATAATCTTTTAACAGGTAAGCCTGTTCCTTCAGAGAGTTTGGTTATTATATTTTAGCCAGCTTTACTCCTTCATGGAGTTTTGGGGATCCTTATTCTAGTTCTCACCTTACATCTCTTCACCAGTTTGTAGGGGCAGTTTCGGCTCAATACTCCAGAGGTAGGCCCAAGAGTTGGGGGAAGGAAGAGGATACAGGAAACCAGAGATAGGCTACCCTTCCTATGAAAGGATGCTTAACAAGGGCTGTGATCTTTAGTTAAAGGACACAATCAGCCTGCAGCAAGCCCACAGGAAGAGAGCTGGGGAGAGGGAGATATCACACTTCACCCTTCAGCATCCTGCTGGTGTGTCCCATTGGTAAACCTAGTATGAAAAAACTGGACAAGGAAGCCCAATGACATAATCCAGACAAGCCAGCATCCCAGAGTAGGGAAGGGGAGCAAGTGCATCTGTAGGAGCAAATGGGAAATACCCAGCTACTTCACAGCCTATTTAGATATACCACCTCTTAGATCTAGATTCAGAACCACCTTTGTCATTGACCCTGCCTATATTCCCAAGGGC
Organism: Perodicticus potto; assembly: GCA_963574655.1. NCBI lineage: Eukaryota > Metazoa > Chordata > Mammalia > Primates > Lorisidae > Perodicticus > Perodicticus potto. The sequence continues at coordinate 30,510 of CAUYRH010110203.1, forward strand.
ATAGAAAAAAATCTTGTCTTTCACTGGAAAACCATACCTTGTCTATATATATATGCACATCCTTTCGTGTTATCCAATTCTAGCCCTCCATTGCTTTGAGCTATTTTCTAACTCTTTTTAAGTTAGTAGACATACAAATTCTATCTCTTTCAGTAGATTTTCTATTAACTTCCCTTCTGTAGAAAAAACAGTTTTGACCTTGAGTTGCAATTCAATTCCTTTACTTCATATGAATTTGGGCTTTTTGATTTCTCTTTTTAATTGGACATAACTCTGACTGGTTCTGTTATACATGAGTAAAATAAAATCTTTAACATGTATTAATTTTTATATTTGTGGAAGAGTTAGGATTTTATCTTTTTTGAAAAATTATCTTCTAATAGGAATCCCAAATCCACAAGTAAATTTGCCCCGCCTTGCTGTAGCAAATTATAAATTTGGCATATTGATAATTTATTTTAAAAGATTTTTAAAAATAGGCCAGATGCAGTGGCTCACATTTTAATCCTACCGCTCTGAGAGGCCAAGGCAGGAGGATAGCTTGAGCTCAGGAGTTTGAGAGCAACCTTAGGAGATGTGAGACCCCAACTCTACTAAAAATAGAAAAACTAGCCAGGCATTTGAGGCAGGCACCTGTAGTTCTAGTTAGTAGTGAAGCTGAGGCAGAAGGATCACTTGAGCCTAGAATTTGAGGTTGCTCTGAGCTTGGTTAAGGCCATGGCACTCTAACCTAGGCAACAGAATGAGACTTCGTTTGAAAAACTAAAAAAAAAATTTTTTTTTTTTGCAGTTTTTTGGCCGGGGCCAGGTTTGAACCCACCACCTCCAGTACATGGGGCCGGCATCCTACTCCTTTGAGCCACAGATGCCGCCCAAAAAAAATTTTTTTTAAATAGATATCTTGTTATACAGGTTTATAGGAAATAAAAAATTTGATGGCCCGCTAAGAAAATAAATTCTCTGTGGCTAATTTGTGAAATGTTGAAATGCTAATCCCTTAATAGCATTTTATAATCCTACCCTTTTGGTCATTTTGCTGCTGTGACTATGACTCAGGATCACTATAAAATGCTGAATTTGATAGCAGTGGTGTTTGGTTTCACAGTGTAATTACTGTATTATTTTTCACCTCTTCTCAAATATCTGTTGGAAACAGCAGCAAGTCAGCTATACAGGGTGTGAAAGCCTTTGAGAAAGTGTTAGCTAAAAACCTTTGAGCACATCTATAATAAAACTCTACTGGGGTGTGAGTGTGTGTGTGTGTGTGTGTAAGCAGCCGACTGGAGAAAACAAAACAAAGTAACATAAAATTCTAGAGATAATTATTTTAAAATAATCACCTATATTTTTCAGAGGGCAGGCTTGAAAAATTATTTCCAATTTAATTAATCAGTATGTTATCCTTTCAAAATTGTGCCTCACATTATTAAAATGCTAACACCAGTTAGATCTGGCCCCTACCCTGTTTTTCTATCTTCACTCCCATTATATCAAAAACATAAACCTTCTCACAGAGTTCAATTTGACTGCTTTTTCAGCTGACCACCATTGGACTTCTCCAGGGTTTAACCATTGCTCCCATCAGACCTCTTCTGAACTGCTAATCAACACATTCCCACCAATGTAAGTGAACTATTCCTTCAAGATCAACTGAGGCACCCCTTCCATGAAGTTTTTCCTGACCATACTAGTGATAAATGACTTAATATCTGTACCTCTTTGGACATTTGCAGTTTTTCTGAGTCATACATTCAATGGTGCAAAGTGGGCTAAGTCAGAGGAAAAAAGGGTTACAGCCAGGCTGGATTTGTTACTATGAGAAGAAAACAACAAGACTACTAAGCACATATCTTCTTCCTGTGGATTCTAAAACAATTAAGAAAAAGATTCAGGAGTCCTGCTGGCATGAAAATGTCAGCTTTATTACTAGAAAAGCTGGATTAGAGGGTAATGCTTGGACCTGAGGATGAAACCAAGCTTCCTAAGACCACCCCTTGAGATGGATCAATTTACTCACCCAGTAACTGCTTCTTGGAATCAAGAAGCCCTACCAGGGCCTGTATATCTACAAATTAAATACAGAATTACCATATGATCCAGAAATGCCACTCCTGTGGATATACTCAAAAGTAAGAAATCAGATTCAAACAGACACCTATAAGACAGTGTTCTTTGTAGCATTATTTACAATAGCCAAAAGGTAGAAACAACCCAAGTGTCCTTCCACAAATGAATGAATAAACAAAATGTGGTATGTACAGATAATAAAATCTCATTCAGCGTTAAAAAGAATGAAACTCTGATCCATGGTGCAACATGAATGAATCCTGAAAACATCCCAAGTGCAAGCAGAACCAAGAAACAGATATTGTATGATTCTACTTATACATGGTATCTAAAACAATCAGATTCATCAAGGTAGAAAGTAGAGTAAAGGTTACCAGAGGCTGGGGGTTATAGGAATGGAGAGTTATTGTTTAATGGGCACTGTTTCTGTTGAGGATGTTAAAAAATTCTAGAAATGGATAGTGGTCATGATGGTACAACATGGTGAATGTATTTAATGCCCCGAATTAAACACATAAAAATGATAACAATGATAAATTTTGTGTTATATGTTTTTTATCACAATAAAAAACTTAAAACTAATTGCTGTTTGGAGTCTCTAGATCAGTGCTTCCCATCCACTCCCAATTAGTGCTAATAAAATTAAACAAGCTATCTAAGTTGTGAAGTAGCATGCAAAATTGTTATCACAGGCAATATAGGATGTGAGAAGAGAGGATTTAAATAACAAGTCAAATCATGGAAAACTGTATTAGTAATTTCAGTGGTGAAAGATATTCACAATTTCACAGGCTAGGAAATAGAAAAGGATATTATGTGTATAATCATCCAAAAAAGTTCACATATTTATGAATATATAGGAATTTGAAGTCCTCTTTAAATCAGAAAATACACATAGGAATTTGAAGGCCCCCTTAAATCTCAGTACAAACAAACCTCTAATGTACGGCTGAGATCATGCAACGGTGCATAAATACCTCTGCGTTTTATAGAAGTGATGTCTGTCTTCGAGTTCAGTAGAAAAAGGGTAGATTTAAGCACACACCACAATTTCACTGGAAAGACAGCTTCATGGAGCAGATGTTTTCATTAAATTTGTCTACCACAGACCCCTTCCGAAAAGTTTAGCTTAGAAAGTGCCAGAAGTTCATTACATGGAAGATTTAATACCCAAAGTAGTGCCTGTATATTAACTCTAAGAACAGCACTGTTGTAATTTGGTTCTGGAAAGTTCTGACTGAGTTGTGCTGGGTCTAAACAACCACAATGCTAAGACCAAGGTCAAAGTTTCTTTGGGTTTTTTCAACCACTTAAATTTTGATAAAAATTACCGCTAGTTAGATAGGCCTGATCAAAGCCAAACTGATTTATTTGATCAATGTTCAACCTCTAAGGTCCCTCATACTGCTAACATATTTCAATTCCATTATAGCAGAAATTGTGGAAATATCCAGATTTTCCAATCTAAAAGCTATTAATTTTGAGGCTACACGTATCCTCCATCTTCAGTTTATGATAATTATCTACTTCATTGTTTAATAAGACATTAGCAATTGTCAATTAAGCTTTAATGATAGTATTAAAATGCAAAACAGGATAATTCATATACTTTTCTATTACTTAGAAACAGAACTTTTGTTCTATATAGCACAATCTGTTAAAATAGTCACTATGCATAAATGGAAACAGAGAATAATTTACATAAAATAGATAATAATTAACATACTTTAATGGGCTTAAAATTTTACAAAGTGTTTTAACATACATTTCTTCATTTAATTCTCATTAATATGCTGTGATGTGGGCTGTAGACTGAATATTCAAATTTTCCATTATAAAATCTAAAACAAAAGGCTGGGCTTGGTGGCTCATGCCTGTAATCCTAGCACTCTGGGAGGCAGAGGCGGGAGCTCAGGAGTTCAAGACCACCCTGAGCAAGATTGAGACCAAGTCTCTCCAAAATATACAGAAAAATGAGTCAGGTGTTGTGGTGAGGACCTGTAGTCCCAGCTACTAAAGAGGCTGAGACAGGAGGATCACTTGAACCCAGAAATTTGAGGTTACTGTGAGCTAAGCTGACACCATGGCACTCCAGCTTGGGCAACAGAGTGAGAAACGGGCTCAAAAAAAATAAAAATCTGAAACCAAAACATAATGCAAATAGCAGTGGCTGTAACAGTGACCTGAGTAACACCTAAATTTCAAAAGAAACCTTCACAATTATTTTTCCTCAATAAAACTTCCAACAGTTTGGGGGGTCTAGAACTGTAGTATTCTTATTTGGGCCTAAACAACAGGTTTGAGCCATTCAACAACACTGCATTATGTGACAGAGACTTCCTTATAAATTAGTAAGGAAAAGTACCATCATTGCCTACAGAATCATATAGATATTCCATTTAAGAAATTCAAAGCCATCCATCCCAAAATGGCTCAGACCTAATTCTCTAGTCTTATAGCTCATTATCTTTCTAACTATATTTTCTACCCTATCAAAAACTCATCTAATCGCTATTTTCCTAAAGGAACCATGTGGACCTCCCTCTATACCTTTATTTTACCTGGGTTTTTTCCACTTAGAATGCCCTTTTTAACCCCCCAGTACCCCCAGGCAAATTACAGACTGTTTCTCATGGTACATCTCAAATGATACATAGCAAAAATATGTTTCTCAATAGCAAACGTCACACAGTGCTTGTATGCTGGCTATTTATTTGGATGGATGTGTTATCTCTTCTATTGAAATGGAAAGCATTAAGGGCAAAGACTGTTTATCTTAATGATGTCTCTTACCCACATAGTCACAAATACCTCTAGTGACCTAAGACTTGATAGATTATCAATTTAAAAAAGACTTTCAAATTGAATTCAAGAGTTAACATAGGGTCAAGAAAACTATTTCCTACTAACTTGAAATGTTTCAAGTTTCGCCAAAATGGAAGAGACCTATGCTGTACAATAATGTCTAGCAATACAAAACAGAGACTTTGGATAACTTAAATATGAGGAATTTTAATAAGAAACCACCAGAAAGAAAATTCCTAGGGAAAAAATTCTGGTCTCTAATTATGAATGTGTTTTAACTATCATCCCATTCCAATATGAGAGACCCACGAGGTGTCAGTACAAGTTACAAATTCTGACCATTCATTTAATTATGTTTCATTTGTATCAGTTATTTATTTTCATTCCATCAAAACACTTATTCAAACCTTTGGAGTTTCACCTACCTCCCGTCTTAAAAGTATTTCCCTCTACATGTCTAATTAGTAACAGAAGCTTTTGCTGAATCTTTGCAAAAACATACTAAATTACTGGGACTAGAGTAAATATACTTCCTGAATTATTCCAGTATAGGAATATCAAGCCTCTAGAGAGAATAACAGCATAATAATATCTGGTATGTCAAAGACGGAAGACACTGGGAAATCTTCTGGCATGGATGGGAAGGCTATGTGGCAGGGAATCTGTGTTTTTCACTGAGGAGGGGGATAATCAGTCTATAGGCATAGAAATACCCTCATCCTGAGGGGAAGTAGACACCAATGGGACCGAGTTAATAAAATTAGAACTTGAAGAAGGACTGGGAAGTAGTGAAGTCAGGATAGAAAATGCGAACATTCAGGTTTTCACTGTACCAGTGGCAATTATCTATAAGTCGAGAGATAGAGGCAGAAGCTACAGAACCTAAGCTAGCAGTTGTCAGGTGTAAACCAAAGGCCTAGAAGACAAACTTTGAAGGGCGAGGCAATCAGAGTCTTGGGTAGCAGGAATCAGGAGCAACTCAAGCACTGGAAACACAAAAAGGTCAAAGCAGAAGTAAGGAGGACTACAGGATTTCAGAAGCTAAGTAGCCATGAATGCAGAATTCTGAACGTCATCCTGAGCAAGACACCAAAACCAAGAAAAAGAATCCAAGAATCCCTGGCTTGTGAAATAATCATAACTGATTTCTGAAAACTGATACTTTTTGATTCGCTCTATGTATTTTATTAATTGTGGATTATTAAGGGTCAGCCTTTTGACCAAGATCAAGCACAGAGTTGACAGGTAATGCAGAAAGTAATTAAACTAGCTGGGGCCCACGAGTACTCGAGATACAGATGAGTTCCGTTGGCAGCTGGAGTAGGAGCAGAACTTCACGTGGCAGATTGCGTCTTCCAAAGATAGACACCGCAATGTGCCCTATCCAAAAATGCTCTTCTGCAATCAACCCTGACATTTCCTCATCAGGAAATGGAGTCTCATTACTTTATCTTGGGCTTGGCTTTGGTGACTTACCAGACCTATAGAATGGGGCAAAATTTGTTAACAAACCCACGAAAGGTTTTTCCCCCTGCTAGGCTCAGTTGCTCTCTGCATAGAAAGCCAATTACTGAGGCAAGGAGGATTTTCAAAAGGAAGATTTTGACAAATGGCATCAACCAGGAGGTGGGAAGACTGCTTCAAATCTGCTTCTCTGACTGCCAGGGTGAGAGATGAAGTGAATGATGAAGGGAGAGCTCATCATTACAGGTTCAGGGGGGAGTGCAGGGGACGCAAGCACAGTGAGAAATCACACTGGCCTACACATCACACAATCAGAAAAGGCGGATAAGCCCCTCCCAGGGCAGCAATTCCAGGAGTATAATGAGCCGGACGTGATCTCAGTCATCCTTCCAGCCTTGTGCATTTGTGAGCGGTAGGAAATGCAGGTGAGAGGGAGTAGGGCAACCGTTCCTTGGGCAAGACTTGTGATGGAACACCTCCTGACTTCTCTACACAATTGGGTAGTGAGGCCTTATAATTATCTCGTTACTGCAAGAAGGGTCCGCGGTTTCTGAAAAACAACTCAAAGCTGCGGAGACCAGTGAAAGGGAAAATTACATTCTGGCCGGCACATCTTACTGGCTTGGGAACTCGAAACATAAGAGAACTACAAAAAGGTCTGTTTGTTGATGGATCTGGTTACAAAGTGACACTCTGAGACTTCTGAGACAAGATCATAAAAAAGTCTTGCAGCTTCTACCCGAGCCTCTTAAAAGGGTCACCCTTGAGATGCTCCCTCTGAACGCGGCTGCCATGATATGAGAGGGCTCAGCCACAGGGAAAGGTCATGAGTAGGTGTGCAGGTGGGGTCCCCCCAGGTGAGCTCCTGGGGAATAGACAGGATCAGATGCCAGCCCTGGGACGTTCCACACTGACCAAACCTTCAGATGAACGCAGCTTCAACTACATAAGAGATGCCAAGCCGAGCCCAGTTAACCCACTGTCAGATAGAATAAAAAACATTTATTCTAAGCCTTATGTTTTGCGGTGGCCTGCTGTGTACCAATATATAATCAGTACTTGGGGTTATAGGGATGATTTTGAAAATTATCTCTATCCATCACTAGTAATTTTGGGGTCATGACATATAGTTATCACCTCTAGCAGACTCAGAAATTCACTCAGCTCCCCTTGCTCCATCCTTTTTGATACTCTAATAAAACGTTTAGTGGTGGATGAGTATGAAAGGGAAATGAGATTTGAGATTACCTGGGAATTTGATTCTCAGTGTCTCTATAATGCCTATTGCTGCACCAGACTGAGATTGGGATAGAGCCTGGAACAATGGAAATGCAGAACAGTCTGTATTAAAAGGCCAGGATGGTTAGTGAGCACTGGAGATAATTCAGTGATTACTGAATACCGGAGAGAATCCACACGCTGCTGATAATTGCCATTCTCAGACAGAAATCTTCCAGAGAGAGAAATGAGACCTTTCTCAAGCAATTAATACCAGCGGCTATGCTGCTTGTTGCTGCATTTCCTCCTGAAATGTCACAGGCACACAGGCTATTTCACTTACCTCCAAATCTTCAATTGTTGGGTCCCTGTTAATGTAGGGGCATAATGCAGAACATAAAGTGATACTCAGTTTATATTCAATTCTCAATTATCCAAAGCTTATGGAATTACAGCACAGGCCATTAGAGCTCTGTTTAAATATTGGCTTCATTGACATTTGGCAACATCTGGGAACTCATTCTGTTTAATTTTAATTTTGCTGACATCTAAGTTCCCTAAAATCTAAATACCCAGTCACCTCCTGTGCAGTTTTGAGGCAGATTTAAGGAGAAAAAAGTAAACATTCATAGATCATCTTTTGTGCTTTACATCCATTATCTTAACTTCGTCCCCATAGCAACTCCATAACATATTATTATCCTTATTTTATAGACAATAAAACTGAAGTTTGCTTCCTTTCTCATTTTATTGCTTAACATTATAATTAAGAGTGTAGAGTCTAGAATCGAACAACTGGAATTAACCCTCTATTTTCATAATAACATGTTTCTATTAAAATGCATTTTTTGGCCAGGTACAGTGGCTCACACCTGTACTCTCAGCACTTTGGGAGGCCAGGGGATGAGGATCACTTGAGGCTAGGAGTTTCAAACCAGCCTAAGTAACAAGCAAGACCTAATATCTACAAAAAAAACTTTTTTTCAATTATGTGAGTGTGGTGGTGTGTGCCTGTAGTCCCAGCTATTGAGAAGCAAAGGGAGGAGGATCACTTAAGCCCAGAAGTTTGAGATTGTGACAGTGAGCTATGATCTGGCCGCTGCACTCCAGCATGGGTCACAGAGTGAGACTCCATCCCTAAAAAAAATACATAAAAAATTTTTTTAGTGTAAAGGTCATCCCTATATTTCTATCTGACAATTTCTCCATGACTTAGCTTTACCAGTTGTATTTTTCTCAAATGACTTGGACTTTACCTTCCTTAACTAACAACTGCACTTATCTGCCAAACACCTAGACTTAGAGGTGAGCCTGGCAACCATTTAATGGCCAATAGTAGCGGCAGCAAGAACTAAAACAGGATGAAAAATGAAAAGGACATAGCAGGTCTATATGCCTTAGAATTTTTAAACAATGCTTAAGAAACTACAATGCTACCGGCCAGTGTATCCTGAGTTTTATTTGGAAAGCATGGTCCCCCTCCATGTACAGAAGAGCAGTCCTGGAATGACAACACTAACTGAAACGGGCTATTGTGTGGCCTCAATTAAAGTACACATGACATCAGTATTGCCTTCTGGGCCTTCAATGTGGATCCACGGATCTTGGCCAATTTTACTTCATATTTTACATGACACACAGGATGGAATATAAATGGTTTACAATGTGACTTGCAATTTCTGCCCATTAAAAAGCTTTGTGGTGGTGACTTATCTGTTAACTAAGGGACCTTAAGTCCAGGAAGATGGTTCTAATTCTCTTTTCAGGAGTGTATCATTTGCCTGGTTCTCAACTGACAGCTGAAACTAAACAAAGAAATGAGTTTTATTCTACAGTGTGGCAATCTTATAGGAATACTAAGAGGTAAGTAAAAAATGAGTCCACCATCTCATATAATGAAAACATAAAAGTATTTGCAGGTATCATGTAAGATGCAACAATAAAACAAGAAGGGTTCCGAATCAGCAAGTACGTGAACCATGCTGAAGATTAAACAATGACAATGCACAGATTAACTCTACTGGTAATCTTTGAGGGATATAATTCACTGGAGTAATATTAATCTTAGCACAGTGGGTAGGAGAGAAAGAAACAAATAAAATCTCAGATCCAAAGAGACTCCCTGGTAAATAGATACTCTATAATTTCTAAAATGTAAGGTAAAATGAAGGCACACAATATTAGACCTAGCCTTTTTTTTTTTTTTTTTTTTTTTGAGACAGAGCCTCAAGCTGTCACCCTGGGTAGAGTGCCATGGCATCACAGCTCACAGCAACCTCCAATTCCTGGGCTCAAGCGAGTCTCCTGCCTCAGCCTCCCAAGTAGCTGGGAC
>CAUYRH010110204.1:0-16399 GCA_963574655.1 Perodicticus potto
TGATTAAGAAAATGCTATGAGGGCTATCTCTCACAGTACGATCAAAATGTTTCTGATTGTATATGAAGCACATTCTGCCCTATGATTGCACCAATGTACACAATTATGATTTAATAAAATTATTAAAAAAAATAAAATAAAAAACATCTCTTCTTGGCTCCTACCTCTCTCCCCTCACTCTGTGAGAACCACTGGTTTAATGTTAAGTTGGGGATAACAGAATTTGTTTTTAGGAGGGAAACTTCCCCTATTTTTGGAACACTGTAAGCACTGTAGCACATAGGTACTTAATAAAAGTTTTCTTACTAAAACTTTGCCCCGCTTCTTGGTCTTCAAGTGAATTAGTTGGTCTATCCTCTATCTCAATATGATCTTGTTTACATCACAAACAGCCTTTTGCTTACTACCTAGTATACACAAGTACAAAATTCCTGCCCTGAAAAAGAAAAAGCAAAATACTAAGTAGGGGACAGTAATACTGATATCTAAAAGTTTATTTATACTAAGCCTCGTGTTAGTGATGGAGATGATTATGAAGGTAGCTGCAGTTTCAGTATTTTACTAGAATTGATGAGTGGGTGAGAAAGAGAAAATTATTTTGCCTTGAATTATTAATATTTCAGTGCATTTAAAACAGTTTAATATTGTGGCTACCTCCCTCACATGGTTAAAGGAAAGGGATTAGAGCTTGGGACAGCACAGAAGTAGCTATATGCTAGTGCTAGGTACCCTGACATTTAGGGAAAAGTTAATCTTTAGATGCCACATAAGTAGCTTCTGAATCTAAGGAACCTACACCTAGAAAAATAAAAAGCAGGCTTTGGAAAAAGCAGACTCCTTTTAAATCAAAGGAGGTGTCGATGTGAATCAATCTTGGGGTAATACATATCTTGCACTTGCATAAAAATGTTAACTAGAAAAATGCTTTCACATAAGATTACTTTAGTTAACTCTCACACTAGCCCTATGAATTGGTAAGAAAGTATTGACTTCATTTTCCAGATAAGGTAACTGAGTGGGTCAGAAAGGTCAAGTAGCTGGATTAAGGTCAAACAGTCCTGGCAGAGCTGGGCCTAAGATCCATGTATTAACTCAGCATACATTCACTCATTTAATTTCTATCACAATATATCAAGTACAATATTTATATTACGATATTTATTTTACAAATGGGGAAACTGAGGTTATCAGAGGTGAAGGCTTTCTGATACCACTAATCCACAACTCAGACAAGGCTGATTGGAGCTAATTCATAAATAGAATAAAAGACTTTTTAAGAGAAAGACTAGAAAGTATACCCATGTAAAATAGAGCCTTAAACAAGTTCCACTTCAGCATAGATTAGTAACAACTATGTGACTATGACTGAAGCTTTTTGAGACTGTTTCAACCTTTGTCACTTCCTCAATGCTCACTGTATTTGTCAACCCTGTTTCCCGATAGTGACCAACAATAAAAACTTCAGCATACGAACTGGACTTTGCATGCTTGTTTAAAAACTGAGGAGGGGAGGGCGGTGCCTATGGCTCAGAGAAGTGGGGCGCCAGCCCCATATGCCAGAGGTGACGGGTTCAAGCCCAGCCCCAGCCCAAAACTGCAAAAAAAACCCCCAAAAACCGAGGAGGGGAAAAAGGAACCCTAGGGTGAAAAACAGAGTATTGCACAAAGGCAAATTCCTGGTACTACCAGGAAGTAAAACATATACATTAGAAGGCAGTCTAGGATGGGCATAAGTGGCTCACACCTGTAATCCTAGCGCTCTGGGAGGAGTTTGAGACCAGTTTGAGCAAGAGCGAGAATTCATCTCTACAAAAAAATAGAAAAATTGACAGAGTGTGGTAGTGCATGCCTAAGTCCAGCTACTTGGGAGGCTGAGGCAGGAGGCTCACTTGAGGCCAGGTGTTTGAGGTTGCAGTGAGTTATGATGATACTACTGGACTCTAGCCCAAGCAACAGGGTGAGACCCTGTCTCAAAAAGAAAAAAAAAAAAAAAAAAGAGTGAGTTCTGATAGCCAGCGAAAGAAAGCTTCATGTGCTCCCTGAATATAACAGAGAGAAGAAAAACTATAGTGCAGAATTCCTGACTCGGGAAGGGGGAGATGTTTAAATGTAATCTTGCCACTCTACTCCAAAATAATCACTTAATTCTCCAAACCTAGAAAATGTATTTAAAGACACAACTAAGAACTCATTTATTGTCCCTGCTCATTCAACAATTTAGATCACAAAAGTTCTTATAGTGGTAATATGTTTCTCAGAAAGACAGACTGGCAATTCCCCTAGGTTTAACCACTGAAATCCCAAGTAAAATTCTGCATAAAGCAACATATTAAGTGGAATTCATATGTTTTCTGGAACAAAAACATAGGATAAAAGTATATTCATGGGAAATTCTTTCATTTTCTACAGTCAGCAACTAACACTGGTAGTCCCTTTTCATAATGGGACTAACACCACGTTCTGTCTCAGCGCCAACCACTATTCTAAGTGTGATGCATGAATTAATTGATTTAATCCCCAGAACAATCTTACGAGATAAGAACAATTATAACCCTCATTTTTTATTTTTTGAGACAGAGTCTCAAGCTAGAGTGCTGTGATATCGTAGCTCACAGTAACCTCCAACTAGGACTCAAGCGATCCTCTTGCCTCAGTTTTTCTATTTTCAATAGAGGCTGGTCTCAAACATGAGCTCAAGCAATCCACCCACCTTGGCTTCCCAGAGTGCTAGGATTACAGGTGTGAGCCATCATGTCCAGCCTATAACCCAAATTTTATAAATTAGAAAACTAAGGTTACAACTCAAACTCGAGCACTCTGAAACTGCTGGTACGATTGAGTTTTTGAAGTACAGATATATGTCATTTTATTGAGCTCTGCTTTATTTGTGCCTTACAGATACCGCGTTTACAAATTGAAGGTCTGAGGCAACTCTGCAACAGTAAGTCTATCAGTGCCATTTTTCCAACAGTATGCACTCACTTTGTGTTTCTATGTCGCATTTTAGTAATTCTCACAGTATTTCAAACTTTTTCATTATTATTTTATATGCTATAGAGAAGTGTGACCAGTGATCTTTAATGTTACTATTGTAATTTGGGGGAGGGGGCGCGCCACAAACCATGCTCATATAAGATGGTGAACTTTAATAGGTAAGTGTTGTGTGTGTTCTGACTGCTCCACTGAATGGCTGTTTCCCTCATTTCCCTATCTCTGCTCTGGCTTCACTATTCCTTGAGATACAAAAATACTGAACTCAAGCCAGTGAATAACCCTACATGGGCCTCTAAGTGTCCAAGTGAAAGGAAGTGTTGCAAGTCTTTTCCTTTAAAGAAAAAGAAAGAAATGATTAAGCTTAGTGAGGAAAGCCCTAAGCATGCTGAAAGCCAAGACAGGCCAAAAACTAGGCCTCTTATGCCACAGTCTGCCAAGTTGCAAATGTAAAGGAAAAATTCTTGGAGGAAATTAAGTGCTACTTTAGTGAACACAAATGGTAAGAAAGTAAAACAGCCTTATTACTGACATGGAGAAATTTTCAGGGGTGAAATGTGAGAATGGCCTACAGTAGAGCTAATACCAATGTTGTGTGATAAATATACTCTGAGAAAGTTGAGTAACGGGTGTGTTCATTATCTTACCTTATTAGTTTTCCAATTTTTTGTGTAAGGCTAACATTTCCATTAACAAAAATACTTTTAAAAAGATAAATACAGAGGAGAAAAAAAGCTTTTTAAATTTAGTATAAGGCACTAAAAAGAAACAAATTCAAGATTCACAGTTTGCTTCCTTTCAGCCTCTTCACAACTTAAAGGATTGAGAGTTCTATGTTATACTGGGCCTGTCAAGCCACAGGACCTGCCAGGTATCATATTCTTTTTCTGATGTGAAATTGCCCTGTCCACAGCCTCCTTGCTCATGGAAATTGTAATACACAAGCGTGGCCACTCATTGGACTGAGTGATACCTGAACCAAAGTGACCCATCCCACACTGACCAGAATTTGGCACCACCATGCCATCTTGGCTTCTTCCTAAAGAAAGTTATGACATTTGCCACTGTTAATGTGTGTGTGTGTGGGGGGGGTGGGAGTTATGACATATGAGGGCAATTTTACTATTGAATGCTTTTGGTGATTTGTTAAAAAACACACTGTATAGGTAATTATATTATAGTTTCTGAAATTATAATGTATACCAAAATCTTTAATAGCATTTGAGCTTATTTCAGTTTTGCTGCCTATTCATGATTCCTATTCTTAAAAGTTTATGAAGGCGGGGTGGCGCCTGTGGCTCAAAGGAGTAGGGCGCCAACCCCATATGCTAGAGGTGTTGGGTTCAAACCCAGCCCTAGCCAAAAACTGCAAAAAAAAAAAAAGTTTATGAAAGGGAATAGAAATGAGGAAAAGGAAGGGGAAGGAAGAGTGAAGAATAAGAAGCAGCCCTAAGTAATCCTGATACATTTTCATTAAAAAAAGCTTTAAAATGTAAATCTTACATTTTTGTGAGAGACCAAGCCACTCTCACTAATGAACAAAAATTTCATCTTAAGAGAAAGTCAGATATTTTCTTGAATTATCACTAATTATTTCATTAAGATAGTGTTTTCTTTAAACTTTAAAGAAGAGACACTAGTGAAGGACCAAGCCATGACTGTATATAGGGCCAACTCTGAGGATGTGACCCCTGGTAATTATGAGGCTCTCTCATGAATTCTCAAATGTATAAACCAGCTCTGTAGCACATGATTTTCTCATCCTATAAAATGACAACAGTGCTTCCTATACCTCATAGGATTTGTTGGTAGGACTGAACAAGAACAACAAAGCTGCACTGAGATTTGGATGTTGGGCCATCTGCTTAGTTCATTCACTAAAGATACCATTTCTTTTATAAACTAATCTCCTAGAAAGAACTCAAAACTGTGCCTCAGCAAAATTACAAATGATACAAGCCATAGACTTAGAGTCATCTTTCTCAGGATACAAACAGATGTTTATGTAATCTGTTCTTTACATATAACTTTGATACCATGTATAAAGTTCTAGCTTTCTACTGTTCTTAATACTAAACAGACCCTGAAATATAATCAAAGATGTCAAAAACCAATGCAATTAATTTCAAGGTTGAATGCTGTAAATGTTCGATTCTCAATAGGGGAAAAAAACAGTATATCTAAATCAAATGAATTAGATCATATATATTCCCTGCTCTTTTAGAGAAGTTAACTTTACATCTTCAGCTTAAAAATCCCATTCGAAAAGAATGGGGGAAAAACATAGTTGAAAATTCAAATTATGAATGAATCTCCAATACTGTTTCTAACAGAATAGTCAGCTACTAATATAGAGACATCAATATTAAAAGATGATAATTATTACTACTCTTACTAATGAACAAAAATTTCATCTTAAGAGAATTTAAATTTTTTCTTTGGTTCATGAAAAGTTCTCAAAAGTAGCAGTTGATCTTTCTTTGATCAAATCATATTTTCCCCATGAATGTTAAATGTTTATAGCAGTAATCTAGAGACACTACGTATGCAAAGCTCAGAACATTTTTTTTTAAAGCACAACAAATATTTTAAATCACTCAGTACAGTATTTCTTTTTTCTTCTTCTTTTGTTTTTTAAAGACAGAGTCTCACTTTATTGCCCTTGGTAAAGAGCGCTATGGCATCACAGCTCAAAGCAACCTCCAACTCGTGGGCTTAGGCGATTCTCCTGCCTCAGCCTCCCCAGTAGCCTGGACTACAGGTACCCACCACAACACCCGGCTATTTTTTTGTTGCAGTTTGGCCAGGGCCAAGTTCAAACCTGCCACCCTAGGTATATGGGGCTGGTGCCCTAACCACATAGCATAGGCATCAGCACTGCCTCAGTATGGTATTTCTATTTAACCCTTTTCATAAAGAAAATCACAGTAATATATATAGCTAGGATATTTCTACAAATTTTCTTCTCCACTCTAATTATTATTATTAACATTATCACATTACAAATATGCCAATATGATAAATTTTTATAGTCAATTCCCCCTCTGTTTTGTCACTTTTCTCTTGTCTCTGACTTAATATCCATTTTATAAATATAGAAGAGGATGAATACTTCTTCCTCACAAATAGATTAGAAAATTGGATCCAAAACAATTACACATTATTGTGGTGGGCAGCATGTCAATATTCTAGAAATCAGAATAAGCTTTTCACTAATTTTCTACAGAGCGAAAAGAATTTCAATTATACTTTTTCTCCGGTGAAAATAAAATGCTTCAGAAAAGAACATTGCTAGGAAACTTGTAACTGTTCACTTTTTAGTAGAAAGAGTCTCCCTAATCAATCATCAAATCTAAAATTATTAAATCTCTTCTGACCACATCTTAGGAAGATAAAACAAAATATTCAGGTAGAAACATTACTTAAAATCCCTGTAAAGCATGGCTGTCAATATTTTATAAAATTCTTTATAATTTTCCCCACCTAATGATAATGTTTAAATACTAAATTATAGCTCTTTCAAAGGCTCAGATCCTCAGAGAATCTTGGGAGAAGATTTATGGCTAAAAAACTAAGATTCTGAATAAGCTGTCAACAGCTAACTAAAGTTAAATGACAGCACCATCATTCTGGCTACTCAACAATTTCCTTCAGAGAGCAAAATAATTCTCAAATTTGTAATTGAAAGGAAACCAATAGACATGTTGAATTCTAAAACATATTTTAAAAACCTAAGTACTGTAGCTTGGATTGAAAAAGTAATAAAGATGAGCAGCTTTCAGTTTTCTGTTGACCACTAATCCACAGGCAATAAACACCTGAAGTTGTATTTCCTAGGCTTTCTCTGCAATTGATAAAAGATGAGATTAATAGTGTAAATCCTCCCTAAGAACACAAAAGCCTTGGAGTTTGAGATTATCAACCCCTTCCCTAAAATGGGAGAAAATTTAATTCATACAATATAATCCCTAAAGCTGAATGTGAAAAAAAAAATGTGAAAAATTAAACATAAATAATCTGATGAATTATGCTTCAAATCATTCCTTTTTCAAGTTTACTTTAACGTGAAGCATCGACAACGTGATACTTAAAATGAAGCCATAGAAAACCTACTTCTCTATTCCACAAGCTAGACAGACAACCTTCTCAGAGAATAAAATCCATATAGCACTGAAGTATCTGCCAGTTACACCGGGAATCACCCTGAATAGCTAGCTGTCTGCTCACTGTTCTTTAACTTAAACACTTCATAATGTATGTGGGTGGGCCTATGTTACACAAATCAGGGTAATAATAGGTAAACACTACATAATTCTAGATTCCATTGGCTAAAGTGAGAATTGATTTCTCCCTTAGGAAGTCTGTGGCCCAAAAGGGAAGAAGTGGAAGTTGAAAGGAAGCACAGAGTAATTTTTAACACAACATTAATATCAAATTATGGAATAAGGTAGTTTAAAAGTAGAGAATAGAAATAGAAAGTGTTCCATTTTGCCCAAATTAACTATATATATGGTCTATAAAATGTCAGAAGTACAATTAAGATCCTGGCCTACATTTTAATGACAATAAAATAACCCATTTCAACAGATGTAGTATAATAATCAGTTAAGCCATAATCCATTTAAAAAAACATCAATAACATTCGTATGTAAAGAAAGAATGCCCTTTTAGCACTATTAAAATGAACCTTATTTTTTTGGTCTGGTTACAAAACACTGCATCATTCCAGGCATAAAAATAGGTTCAATCACATTTTCAGTTTGATCACCTTTGTTTCCAGTTTTATACTTAAACTTTGAAATAAATTGGATTCATTTGATGCTCCTGAACATGAAGAAACAAACAGCAGTATCCAGAGGTAACCTGATATTGGAAAAACGTCATCAAATAGCTACAGAAGGCACCTACTTAATGACTTTTGCTGCTCTCAAACTATCCCATTTATAAGTTCCATTCCAGGAGTTACTGCCTGGCACTCCAGACTTTCCCATACACTTTCTCATGAAAAGAAATGTGAATAAGAATGGTGAATGGTTGTGCATGGAGTGTATTTCTCCATGCAGCCAAAGGCAAATTGCCTTGTGCTTAATTACATTTAGAGTTTTTTTTAAAGAATGCTAAAATACAGCCAGATTCAGTGGCTCACAACTGTAATCCCAGCACTCTGGAAGGGCGAGGTGGGCAGATTGCTTGAGCTCAGGAGTTAGGGACAAGCCTGAACAAGAGCGAACGCCACCCTGCCCCCCCCCCCCCAAAAATAGCCGGGCATTGTGGTGGGCACCTGTAGTTCCAGCTACTCATGAGGCTGAGGCAAGTGAATTGCTTGAGCCCAAGAGTTAGAAGTTGCTGTGAACTATGACACCACGCACTCAACCCCAGGGCAACCGAGTGAAACACTTGTCTCAAAAAAATAAATAAATAAAAAGAATGCTCAAAGTAAGTCATAAGAGTAATTGCTGTTCATACTTTTCAATAAGATACACATGCAAATCCCTATTAAACTGAAGTTCAACTTGAAACTAGGAGTCCAATATTCTCTTATTAAAGTTCTCAAGTAGCCCTCAACTGTTCAACCTTCTTGTAAAAAGTAATCATCACTATAGCAGAACTCTAAAATTGATATTGATACCCATAGTTGAGGGCCACCTATGTAAACGACTAGACAATATCAGACTTAATTCAACTACACTATACTACACAGTACATTGCTAATACAATATGTGACTAGAAACTCAATAGGTAACCTTAATTGAAATCACCGAAAGTCCTATTTTTAAGTACATCATACTTTCTTAAAAAAAGTTATATAAAAACACTTTTAGTGGCCCCAAGTTTACCTTCTCATACAGCTCTGGTTCACAGTAGGGCTATCATTTTTAAGAGAACATCACTATGATGATAACTTGCCACTTGATGCCCTGGCACAAAATGAACCATCCTCTGCATTCTGTAACTGTGTCACATTCCTGAAGCTGTTGTTCAGTAAGTCTGCATAACATTCCTTTTAGTCGTTATGCTGGCAGCAGGCCCATTTAGACTGGAGTGAAAAAAATTTGCTCAGGTATTCTGCTCATGTCCAAGGTAGGTACATGTTCAGCCCAGGAAACACACCTGCAAAGATCATCTGGGCATATTCTAAGACTTTGCTATTTGGTGATTCTGCCTTGTCACATGATTCTAGCTTGATGAAACTGCTTAAGAAGCCAGACATGATAGGTTCAATACTCATACCAAAAAGAATGTAGCTGTAGTTGACTCTCTATGTCTCAAGCTTGATTCCATAACAAAACCAAAGGACCAGCCACACTTTAGACCAACATATCAACTCTCTTAACTTTGGAAGTGTATTTCTTACTCAACCCTTGGGAAACAGAGACATCAACAAAAGTATAAGGAATATAAAAATATTTAAGTTCTGTGTTTACATCAAATAATCTGAGGAAATACTTTTTTTTTTTTTAGAGTCTTACTATGTTGCCCTCGATAGAGTGCCGTAACATCACAGCTCACAGCAACATCAAACTCTTGGCCTTAAGCTATTGATTCTCTTGCCTCAGCCTCCCAAGTAGCTGGCACTACAGGTGCCCACCACAATGCTCAGCTATTTTTTTGTTGCAGTTGTCACTGTTGATTTTAGCTGGCCCGGGCTAGGTTCGAACCCACCAGCCTCGGTGTATGTGGCCAATGCCCTACCCACTGAGCTATGGGCATCGTCCAAAATACATGTTTTCTTAAAGAGCTCTAAAACCTTAAAAAGGACTCTAAGACATTAAAGATAAAATATCTGTATTTTTAAAGTGGTTATGATGAGCTATTTTTATAATGGGACAAAGACCCATATCCAGAAGGGAGAAAAGTGTTAAAAATTAAATTTCTAAGGTTCCCCTCCCCATCTTAACACTCCTGACTTGTTACTTTATTTATTTTTAAAAGAACTTTTCTCATGTACTTTATTTACAATGATGTCTGATTAATAACATCACAGAGACTAGTCAAATACAAAAACAAAACCTAAACAAAACTTTAAGTAGTTGGTGGTGGGAATCAAAGTCATCAAACTTTGACAAATGGATCTGAATCTGAATGACCCTCTGTTTACTCTTCCATATCCTGCTTGGCTCACAGATGTCAAAACTTATCTTCCTCTGTGATGTTTGAATCTTTCACAATTATTAATATCTGAGTTGAGCTCAAGGATCAATCATAAACGTTCAGTATCCTGAAGCTGTAAAAATATCACTCCAGAAGAAAATTAAACAAAACAAAGCAAACTTACCAAACAATTCCTAGGCCTTTTCCAGTGTTTTTTTTTTTTCCTTATGGTCCTATTTTTCTTATTAGTTGTAGTATAGGTTTTAGTTTCACCTTTGGATATAAACTGACCTCTCAGAGCTTGCTGCTTCCTTAATGATCTCTGAATACTTTCAAAGAGGCAATCAAGAACTCATTCCTCATAGTCCCTTTACATCTAGCCACACCTTCAGCAGATATATAAATTATTTCTTCCTTCAGTTCCACCTTACTGGTGACTCAGGTCATGTTCCTCTATCCCACAATGTAAATTCACACAGACGGTATTTGCTATTCTACAATAAGCCCTCATTGAATATCTACATGTGCCCAGGTGGTTACTTGTCAAATCCGCCTAACTCTAATCCTTTCCCGAAATATATGTGAGGCCTAAGATTTTTCTACAATGTCTAATTCTTCCTTGTTAAGGGGCAGAAAAAGAAGAAAAATAAAATCACTTATGTTACTGTATTATATAAACACATTTTAAAGCTGGAAAGAACCTTAAAGAATATACTATTTAATCTGTTCTATTTTCCTATCAATTCCCTCATTTCATAGATGAGAAAAATCTATATCCAGAGATGGTTAAGTTATTTGATAAAGGCCATAGGGCTAAGCAGTGGAACTAACAGGTATTTTCACTTCTATATTAAAGTTTGTTTCATTAGTTTTGGAGGCAATACCACAAACACTAAAGAACAGAGCAGTCAGCCAACAATTCTTACTCTGTACCACGTAGGTATATTATTACATGAGATGGCCAAGTGGTCAACTTAATCTCCACTCTTTGTTGTGTGTTGTTTTAATTTTATGCCACAAAGAGAATGCTGAAATCAAGACAAATAGAAGTTTGATGACAGGCATACCATAAAGATTTGTTTGTTTTTGCTCACCAAATAGGGTATGCCTCCCTAACTTGGGTGTTCACACTTCCACTTTTGAGGCTTTGCTCACCTGGAAGTCTCCTTAAACAAAACAAAAAGAAAGACAAATTAAAACAAAATCCAAGTATCAAAAGTAATGCCATAAATAACTCACAGAATGGGGAAAAGAATTTGTAAATCACATAGCTGATAAGGTATGTGTATTTAGAATATATAAAGAATTCTCACAGCTCAAGAAAATATAAGCAATCCAATTAACAACTGGTAAAGAATGGAACATTTATTTCTCTGAAGAAGATATTCAAATACCCAGTAAGTACCTGAAAAGAAACTCATTAGCCATCTGAGAAATACAATTTAAAATCACAGTGATTCCTTTATTTATATACAATTTTATATTTCTCCTTTAAATTTAATTTAAATTCCTCCTTAAAATACAATTTGAAGTCACTTCAGACCCACTAGGACGGCTATAACCAGAAAGTCAGATAATGATGATAAATATTAGAAGAGATGTAAAAATGTTGGATACTTCCATTATTTCTGCTAGGAAAGTAAAATGATGCAGTCTCTTTAGAAAACAGTCTGGCAGTTCCACAAGATTAAACATTAAGTTATCATATGACCCAGGAACTCTATTTTTCTATATATAATCAAGAAAAAGGATAACCTACACCCACACAAAGACGAGGCAAGAATGTTCACTGTAGCATTATTTGTAGCTGCCAAAATGTACAAATAACTCATATGTCCATCAACTGATGAACAAAATGTCATATAGCCAGAGCGGCACCTGTGGCTCAAAGGAGTAAGGCACCGGTCCCATATGCCGGAGGTGGTGGGTTCAAACCCAACTCCGGCCAAAAATGGCAAAAAAAAAAAAAAAAAATGTCATATAGCCAATAAAAAGGAAAGAAGCACTAATACTGATAAGTAACAGAATATGGATAAACTTTGAAAACATTTTTCTAAGTGAAAGAAGTCATAAAAGAAACATGTATTGTATGATTCAATTTATATGAAACGCCCCAAACTGGCTACTCCAGAGGTAGAAAGTAGATTGATTAGTGGTTACCTAAGGAGGGGTGTATAATAAAAGACTGGGGAATGATAGTTACAGGGTATGGGGTTTCTTTTTTCGGTAAAGAAAATGTTCTAAAACTGATTGTGATGATGGCCTCACAACGGAAACTAAACAAAACACCCAATGAAGTGTACACTTTAAGTGGGTAAATGGAATAGTTTATTGTATATCTCAATACAGCTGTTACAATAAAGGAACAAGTAACCATTCTTTAAGTGGTTTTTGTTTCTAGTCCTTATCTTTAACATTGTTATTGTTATTGAATTTTAAGCCTTTTAAATTCTGAAGGCAAAAAGTGGAAACCTAATTAACCCATGTATATGTTAAAAAAAAAAAAAAAAAGGAACAAGGAAACAAATACATAAAGCACTAGCACATTTTTAAAAAATACCCTGCTACTACATATAGACTTAAGGATCACTGGGATCCTGGTATACATCTGGAATTCAAATATAGTACTGATCTTAGAACTTAACATAAATTTTTAAAAACTGTAGATACTGGAACTCCTATTTCTTGAGCCAAAGGAACTGAGGGGACTTAATCATGTGCTACAAATATGTAAATGTTCACAAACAGAGCTGAAGACCTTCCTAAACCAATTGCTTTTTATACTATAAATCATGAAATTTACAGTAGAAATTACAATTAGGCTTGGAGTTATAAACTTCATATTCTGTTAGTAGTAGACATGGGTGTTTTTGTTTACATTTTTGCTGACGTCTTATCATCAATAAATGCAGCTCAGGCGTGTTCTGACATTTACCAATTCTCCAATTCTCTGAAATCAGCTCATAGTGTCAATTGATCAGGAAATAGTTTCAGATACCACAAGTTAAAGGGCTCAGTTCCACAAGACTCCCCCCACTTTAGAAGCCAATCAAAAGTCTTAAGCTACTTGTAGCTGTGATCAACCAGCTACAAATTGAGGGTTCCTACCCACCCTCCTTGAGTTCCATAATTTACCAGTATAGCTCACAGAACACAAGAAAATGTTTCGTTTATGTTTACCAGTATTTTACAGAGTATAACCCAGAAACAGCCAAATGGAAGAGATGCATAGGGCAAGGTATTTGGAAGTGGTCGTGCGATGGGGGGGCTGTGGTGGTGCTTCCATGCCCTCTACTGGCATGCCCCCAGTACCTGGATGAGTTTCCAATCTAACTGCCCCTTTCCCAGAGGTCAGTGGGTGATTTCTGGTCCTTCTGTTGACCAGCACCATCCTGAGACTAGGGGCCCCACACTGAATCACCTCATTAGCATATTCAGTTATAATAGGAAAGAGACTTGTTGTAAGTAACAAAAGACATTCCTATCACTGGAAAAATTCCAAGGATTTTATGATAGGAACCTGACAAGGCACAAAGATGAACATACCTTCATCTAACAGAATATGAAGTTTAAAACTCCAAGCCTAATTGTAATTTCTACTGTAAATTTCATGATTTATAGTATAAAAATAGTTGGTTTAGGAAAGTCTTCAGCTCTGTTTGTGAACATTTACATATTTGTAGCACATGATTAAGTCCCCTCAGTTCCTTTGGCTCAAGAAATATTATTATTATTATACCATAGCAACAGTATCAAATTAAATTGAATATGCAAAGAGCTCAATATAAACCTATGGCCAATATAATTTCATTTGATTCCTGTAACTAAAGATTTTTTAATACAAAAACCTAATCTCTTACACTAATTGCCTCGTCTACCTTTCTACTTAGCTAACAGTCCTATTTGGCTAAATTGCTAAAAATAAAAATCCTCCATCAACACATATTTCTAGGTTACCACATGATGATATCCCTCCACCACAGGAGTGTAAAGAGCCATCTAGATTAGTAGAGGTTGAGCAACCCTAATCCAAAAATCTGAAATGCTCCCAAAGCAAACTTTCTGAGCACTGACATGACATCACAAGTGGAAAATTTCACATGTAAGTACTTAACAGGAACTTTGTTTCATGCACAAAATTATTAAAAATATGAAACTATCTTCCAGCAATAAGTCATATATAAAATATAAATGAATTTCATGTTTAGAGTTAGGTCCCGTCCCCAAGATATTTCATTACATATGTGCAAATGTTTGAAAATCCAAGAAAATCCACATTTTGAAACACTTCTGGTCTCAAGAATTTTGGGTAAGAGATAGTGAACACATTCTTTCCCTAAAATGCTTAATGATTTCTTCTATTTTAACAATCGTAGGCTTCTTTTGTAGTTTAGCTTAAATGTCAGAGTTTCAAACCAAGAGTTGTGGTCTCCCCCCTTTTCATTTTGCACATCTAGAATTACCAACAATACAATTACTAACTCTGGAAATGTTGTGCATTCACTATGATGTCAGAAGTTATGGGAGTATTCAAACTAATGCAAAAAGTATGATTTCCTATACCAAACTTGTTACTTATGTAAAT
The DNA here is from genome assembly GCA_963574655.1 of Perodicticus potto. Classification (NCBI taxonomy): domain Eukaryota; kingdom Metazoa; phylum Chordata; class Mammalia; order Primates; family Lorisidae; genus Perodicticus; species Perodicticus potto. Next base: position 14,669 of record CAUYRH010110204.1, read on the forward strand.
AAAAGAAAGGGTGTAAAACAATCAGCCCAACCCAAGTGCAATAAGACTTTAAAGAAAAGTGTTTCCAGGCAGATGGAAGAGGATCTAGGGAAAGTTTCATATAAGAAGAGGTATCTATCTGAATTGGATCTTGGGAGACAGACTCAATTTTGATATTTGAGTTATTAAAAAAAAAAAAAAAGACATTTCAGGTGGAAGAAACAATTGTATCAAGATACAAAAGGAAGGGGAGAAAACCGTTTTATTTGCTCGGGAAAGGGAAAATCAGTGAGTTCCCTAAAGTGAAGGGTTTGGTTAGGAAACCAATGGAGTAAGTCTGTGGAAATCAGGGACCAATTCTTTGTAAGCTCAGTGTGTATGGAGGAGGGCTCAAAAGATGTTTAATAATTAGCTGAGTGAGATGCAGCTGAAAAGGTAAAGAAGCACCTGATACAGTGGGCCTTAAGAATCAGGTGTGTAACACTAAATTTCACCCCAGAGTTAATTAAAAGCCTTTAATTTGAGGTTTCAGAAAGGGGAAGAAAACAAACATGTATACAGTGGGTACTAAAAACTTTCCATACATTAAATTCAATCTTTACAACTGTGAAAGATGAGGAAATCAGTTAAATAATTTGTTCAAGGTAATTTAGAAAGTAAAAGTGGAGATTTGAATTTATACATCTATTCTTTCTAATATTCTACACTTCATGAATAATTCAACCAACCAACCAACCAGGGCCACAAGATGTCAAGTGACAATGTCTAGGACAAAAACAATTTATCATATCAAATTTAAACTTTTAGTCAGTTTATGCCTGCATTATGGCTTTTTTGTCAAATTTGAGTGGACACTGAAATAGTCTATCCCCATATAGGCTGTGCAGCATAAAACTCACTTTGGGGATTCTTGGGAAGTCATTTCAAACAAAGTTATCTTTCAGAACAGATAAAACTAATATGTATGTGAAAACTTAATCTAAAGACATATATTAAGATGAGATGGATGAGTAAGCCATAAATTAAAAGCCATAAAACATACACAGCATGGCCCTCTTTTTGGTTACTGATTCTCCTCATATATGTTTTTTTTGGTACTTTTTGATTTATGAAAATCTACATTGATGAATACAGGAACCTTGTATGGGCTTCCTCAGTATTAGTAAATATTATTGTTCCATTTCTCCTAGGATAAAGGCTCTTTCCCTAAACAGACAGAAGACCCTTGGGAACATCAGACAGGATTGGGTTTGCAGCTTTCCTTTTTCTCAGGGTGAATGGATCAAGAACAGATTAGTAATGTGGCTCTTTCCTCAAGTAATGCAGAGACATTTCTGTATGCAAATATATTAAATAAATTAATATCTGTATATTAAGCTGGAAGATGCTTATTAAACTATGTAAAAGCAGGTAGGCCAAAACTGATCAGAATGATAGGGTCTTCCTATAATATTTGTAGATATTGACAAGGACAAATTAAATACAGTATGAGTTCACTTACAGAAGGGATGGGGAGTGGAGCAAGGTGAAATGGAACAAAAATTTAAAAAATTAGTCACCGATTATGATTTTTAATATTTGTATACTAAAATATAAACCAACTTGAATAATTCAGTTCAGTAAAAACAAAAAGGATAACAATTATTGATTCACCTTTATATCCTGACATTAGAGAAAATCTCTTTATACTTTTACAATGATGGATAGACTTTCAAGACTAAAAAAAAAAAAAAAAAAAATTACTTAAATCAT
>CAUYRH010110205.1:0-21717 GCA_963574655.1 Perodicticus potto
TAACTTGCAAATATTTTCTCCCATTCTGAGGGCTGTCTGCTTGCTATACTGACTATGTTCTTAGCTGTACAGAAGCTTTTTAGTTTGATCAGGTCCCAGTAGTTTATTTTTGATACTGCTTCAATTGCCTGGGGAGTCCTCATAAAATATTCACCCAAGCTGATTCCTTCAAGAGTTTTCTCTGCACTTTCTTCTAATATTTTGATAGTTTCATGTCTTAAGTTTAGATCTTTTTGTTTTGTTTTGTTTTGTTTTTTTTTTTTATTAGAAAGAGCCTCAAGCTGTCACCATGGATAGAATGCTGTGGCATCACAGCTCACAGCAACCTCCAATTCCTGGGCTCAAGCGAGTCTTTTGCCTCAGCCTCCCAAGCAGCTGGGACTTTAGGTGCCCGCCACAACGCACCGGCCATTTTTTGGTGGGCCTGGGCTGGATTGCAGATGGGCCCGGGCCTGTCATTGTTGTTCGGTGGGCCCTGGCTGGATTCGAACCCACCAGCTCAGGTGTACGTGGCTGGCACTTTAGCCTGCTGAGCCACAGGTGCCGAGCCAATATTCTTATATAGTAGAAAATTAACTTTAAAAATACGTTATTGTTGGAGTTACTGAGAGATAAACAACTTTGCTGGATACAAAAAAATCAACTGCAATTCTATACATCAGCATTAAAACTTTGGAAAGACAGTTTTCTGTAATCCCAGCATTTTGAGAAATCAAGGTAAGAGGATTGCTTGAGCCTACATGTTCAAGACCAACCTGAGCAATACAGTGAGACCTCATCTCCACAAAGAATTTAAAAGTTAGACAAATGTGGTGGTGCGTGTCTATAGTCCCAGCTACACGGGAGGATAAAGAAGCTTACCACTTAAGCTTAGGAACTTGAGGTTGCAGTGAGCTGATTATATCACTGCACAGTAGCATGGGTGACAGAGTGAGAGCCTGTCTCAAAAAAATAAAAAAATAAATAAAAATAAAAATAAAATAAAATAAAATGGAAAATGAAAGAAGAGATATCATTTACAATAGTATCAAAACATATGAAGTGACTAGTAAGAAAACCTAAGAAAAGGTGTTATGGATAAAATTAAATTTATTTATTTTTGTTGTTGCTGTGATTGCTTTAGATTCTTCTTCATTTATTCTATGCCTAGGCCAATATCTATAAAATTTTTCCAACACTTTCTTCTAGAATTCTTTTTTTTTTGCAGATTTTGGCTGGGGCTGGGTTTGAACCTGCCACCTCTAGCTTATGGGGCCAGCGCCCTACTGCTTTGAGCCACAGGTGCGGCCCTCTTCTAGAATTCTTAGTTTTATATCTTAGGTTTAAGTGTTTTACCCATTGTGAGTTAATTTGTGTGAGTGATGAGAGAGGTGGATCCTCTTTCAACCATTTACATATGGCTATCCAGTTTTCCCAGCACTATTTATTGAATAGGGAATTCTTTTCCCCAGTGTATGTTTTCATCTGTTGTTTCAAAAAGCAGGTGGGAATATGAGGATGTTTTCATCTCTGGATGCTCTAATCTGATCCTTAGGTCTATATCTCTACTTTTGTGCTAGTGCCATGCTGTTTTGACTATGATAGCCTTGTAGTATAGACTGAAGTCTGGTAAAGTGATGCCTCCTGATTTGTTCTTATTACATCAGGTTGCTTTGGCTATTCTGGGTCTTTTCTGGTTCCATACCAATTTTTGCTAGATCTGCAAAAAATGGTGTTGGTATTTTAATGGAGATGGCACTGAATCTGAAAATCACTTTGGGTAGCATAGTTATTTAAACAGTATTGATTCTGTTAATCTATGAGCATGGTATATTTTTCCATCTGTTTACATTCTCTGCAATTTCTTTCCTCAGTGTTTCATAATCCTCCCTATAGAAGTTTTCCAAAATTTGTTGAAAGACCCCCATAGGTTAGAAAAAGCATTCGACAAATTTTTGTTAACTTTTTCTTTGTTGCTTGATCCTCAGCTTGACTGTTGTTGGCATACATGAAAGCTTTACTAATTTGTACACAATGAATTTGTCACCTGAGACTTTCAGGAGTCTCTTGGTTGAATCTTTGGGGTTTTCTAGATATAAGATTATATAATCAGGAAAGAGCAATTGTTTGATCTTTTCATTCCCTATTTGAACCCTTCTGATTTCCTTTTCTTGCCACATTGCTTTAGCAAGCACTTCCAGCACAAAAGTAAATAAATGGGACCTGAACAAATTAAAAAGCATCCGCACAGCCAAGGACACAATCAAAAGAACAAAGAGGAAACTCACAAAATAGGAGAAAATATTTGCATGCTATACATCTAGCAAGGGACTGATAACCAGAATCTACAAAGAGCTCAAGAAAATCAGCATGAAACAACGAAACAACGAAAGAATCCCATTAAAAAGTGGGTGAAAGACACAAATTTTTCAAATGAAAATATGTTGATGGCCAGCAAACTCATGAAAAAAATGCTCAACATCTCTCATCATTAGGGAAATACAAATAAAAAACACATTGAGAAATCACCTACCACCAATGAGAATGGCTCTCACTGGTGAAAGTCCCAAAACAATAGATGCTGGTGCAGATGCAGAGAGAAAGAAACTCTCACTCACCGTTGGTGGGACTGCAAACTAGTACCTCAAAGAACTTAAAGCAGATCTACCACTCAACCAGCAATCTCACTGCTGGGTATATATCCAAAGGAAAAGAGGCCATTTTATTAAAAGGACACCTGCACTCAAATGTTTATAGCAGCACAATTCATAATAGCAAAGACATGGTAGTAACTCAAGTACCCACCCATACATGAATGGATTAAAAAATTGTGGTATATGCATACCATGGAGTACTACTCAGCCTTAGGAAAATAGCAATCTAGTATCTTTTGTGACAACCTGGATGGAACTGGAAACAATTCTGCCAAGTGAATATCACAAGAATGGAGAAAGAAACACATGTACTCAATATCAAATTGGAAATAATTGATTAACACTGAAATGCACCTATGGAAGTAAATCTCAATGAAAATTATGCTGGGGGAGAGGGGCAGAGAGGATGGGTGAATTCACACCTTTGGGTACAGTGCACACTATCCCCACAAAGGACACACTTACAACATTTACTCAGTCTGTACAAAAACAAAATAGGTAAATAAAACGTGTCTTTTTTTTTACTTACTATTCTGAAGTAAGTAGATGAATGAATGAATGAATTCTCTTTTACCTATTGGTCACCAAGCTCTAAAGCTAAGAAAAATACTAACTCTGTTCACTCATTCAACAAATGTTAGGCAATGCATTTGGGTCCTTCTGTCCATCGGGAAAAACCAAATAATATCTAGAAAGTAAATGGCCATAGAACATAAAATGGAAAAAAAGAGAAAATAAGAAATCTTTGCCAAGAGAAATAAAAAAAATATAAATGGAGAAATATACAGTATTCCCCCTTCATCCATGGTGGATACAGTCCAAGACGCCCAGTATCCACTGAAAGTGTGGATAGTGTTTTCTTTATACACATATGCCCACAATAAAATTTAACTTACGAAGTAGGCACAGGAAGAGGTTAACAACAACTAATAATAAAATAGAACAATTTTAACCATATGCCAGCATCACTGCTCTTGACATTATTAGGTCAAATAAGGGTTCTTTGATCACAAGCACTAAGGTGCCCAGACCCTCCATCCAATAACTGAGGGGGCTCCTAAGTGGCTAACAGGAGGGAACACGTGCAGAGTGGTGGCGATGCCGGACAGAGGGTGATTCATATCCAGGATGGAGCAGGACAGCAAGACATTTCATCCCACTACTCAGAATAGCTGGTGATTTAAACCTATGAATTATTTATCTCTGGAATTTTCCATTCAATATTTTTGGACCATGGTTGACTATGAGTAACAGAAACTGTGAAAAGCAAAATAGCAGTTAAGAGGGGATAACTACAAGGAGTTCATGGGTTGGAAGATTCAAAGTTGCATCAACTTCTCCCAAATTGACTTGTAGACTCAATGCAGACACAGTGAACGCATAATAGTTTAAGGTGCTGAACTTGGCAAACTGATCCTGAACTTTATAGGGAAAGGACCTTGATAGTTGAGACTCCTGGAGAAGAAAAACAAGGTGGGAATATATGGGAATAAAGAAAATATATTTATTAAGTCTCAACACTGTATATGATGTTGAGACTTAATAAAACACTAGAAAGATGAAGAAGGTGTGATATTGGCTCCATGATAGTTGAATAAACCCATGAAACAGAGAGAGAGAGAGAGGAACCCCCCCCCCGGGACACTTGACATACATCAGAGTTGCCTTGCCAATCAGGGATGAAGGGTGGAAGGATGGATTTTTCACTAACTGGTGCTGGAACAATTGGAAGTTTATATTAAAAAAAAATGGTCCTGTATCTCATATTACACCCAAAAACTTTTATAGGCAAATTATGTGTGACAAACAAATTTATAATGTTTTTGGAAGATAATATAGTAGGATCCTTTTATGACCTGAGAAGGATTTCTTAAATATTACATAACAACCAGCCATAAAAGGAAAGATAAACAAATAAGACATCACAATCAGGAGCTTCTCATTAAAAGACAGACTATGAGAAGATATTTGCAATACAAGTGACAAAGGAATTAATCCCAAGAATAAATGCATTTTTAAATGCCTACCAATCAACAATTAAAAAGGTATTTGAAGTTGTCTAACTTGATAGAAAAACGTGCATGGATTTGAACAGGCAACTCACAAAAGAAGGATTCTAAATGTCTAATAAACACACGAAAGGTGTTAGCCTCATTTGTATTTGTGGGCGCGCGCCTTTAAACAACAGTGAGAAAGCTTACTACCCCATCAAGCTGGCTAAAATTATGAAATCTAAAATAAGTTTGGGAGAAGCTGTGGAACTCAAATGTGCTGCTGGTGTGAGCGTAAACAGTGTGGCCTTACAACACAGTTGTCAGTTTATTGCTTCTCAGCTGAAAGTCACTCTTTACGGGCTCCAAGATACTCAAATGTAATTCCTTCAGCATTTCTCCTCCAAAGCGAGCATTCCTCAGCTTCCCCAGAAGAGCAAGCCGGCAGGTGCTGCGGGAGGGCGAGGTACTTCAGCAGCTTCTGGCTGAGCTCAGTGGTTCAGCAGTACAGGTGGGAAGGGGTCAGGTGGACTCCACCTTCTGCATGCCTGGCCTGCGAAAGGCCCTTTGTGAGCTCAGAGCCCGGGCGAGCCCTGTGACTGTCTTCCAGAGGTCTGCTCAATTATGGGCATTGGGCATTCCAGCCTTCCTGTCACCCCAGCACCCCAGGCCTGCCACACGCTTTCTCCTGAGGGTTGCTTCCTGTTTTCTCCATCTGTGCAAAACTGAATTTCTCTGCCAGCCAGTGGGTTCAACCACACCTTCTCTGATGATATGGGAACCTCAGTTTCAGCGGGGAGCGGAGGTCCTCGCAGCTTTATTCTTCTTCTGGTAACTCTCTTTCAGTCCCAGGGTACCATCCAGCATTTTATTATTTTCTATAGTTACTGTTTTTATCACAGTTTAATAATTTTGGGGATTAAATTCCCCCTGCGTGGTTTCTGTCTCCTGACTGAACTCCACGGATTGCTGAGCACTGAAGACTGGTGTGCACTTACCAAGCAGTTCCATCCCTCCTTCTCTTTTCTAGAGGAGCTTTGAGATGTACATTAATTCACCCGAACTAAATGTTTATAACAGTAATTTGCGTAAAAGCCAAATTCTGAAAATAACTCAAATGTTCATCAAGAATAGGACAGATAATTAAATTGTTTTACAGTCATACAATGAAATGAAAATCAGTGAGCTGTAGCTAGACAGAATGAAATGGATGAATCTCACAAACGTTCAGTGGAAGAAGAAAGCTAAGGGATATTTGCTATGTAATGTCATTTATCCCATTTAAAGTTCAACTTTAGGGCTCGGCGCCTGTGGCTCAAGTGGCTAAGGCGCCAGCCACGTACACTTGAGCTGGCAGGTTCAAATCCAGACCGGGCCCGCCAAACAACAATGACGGCTGCAACCAAAAAATGGCCGGGCATTGTGACGGGCGCCTGTAGTCACAGGCAGAGGCAGGAGAATCACTTGAGCCCAGGAATTGGAGGTTCCTGTGAGCTGTGGTGCCACAGCACTCTACCCAGGGCGACAGCTTGAGGCTCTGTCTCAAAAAAAAAAAAAAAAGTTTAACTTTAGGTAAAATTAAATTACATTACATTGTTTAAGGATATATATACGTATTACAAAGAGGATTAAACTATAAAGAAAAGCAAGGTAATTAATATTTTAAAAATTAGGATAATGGTCACCCTTAGGAGGGTGCTTTTGGGTGCTGGAGATATTCTTTTTATTATCGTGGATGTTAGTTACATAAATGTTTGAATTATAATTCTTTTTTAAATTATACATATATGTTTTATGCATCCTATAAAAGTCTTCACAATTCTATAAATAAATAAGACATAAAGAAACACAGTTTCAAAAAATAAAAAATAATAAAATAAAATAAAAAAAAGAAACACAGTTCCTTCCTTTATAAAACTTGTGCATCAAAAAACAAAACAAGGGCGGCACACGTAGCATGATAGTTATGGCACTGGCCACATATACCAAGGCTGGCGGGTTCGAACCTGGCCAGGACCAGCTAAACAATGACAACTGCAGTAAGAAAATAGCCAGGCATTGGGGTGGGCACCTGTAGTCCCGGCTACTTGGGAGTCTGAGGCAAGACAATCGCTTAAGCCCAAGAGTTTGAGGTTGCTGTGAGCTGTGATCCTATGGCACTCTATCAAGGGTGACATAGTGAGACTGTCTGAAAAAAACAAAACAGAAAACATGGAATCACATAAGTTAGAGATAGAAGACTACTTTTTTTTTTATTCTTGAGTATGCATTAAATTTAGGGTAGAAAATAAGTTTGCAATTTATTTTCTTTAAGTAAATATCTTTGGACCACAATTTCAGCAACCCTGAAATAGATATTCCATTAGTAGAATAGGTAACCTGAAAGCCTTCCTGCTAGAATAGACCTTGGAACTATGGATGAAATATGACAAAGACTTTTTAAAATGCATTGCCAGTTACCAAGAAAGTATGATGAATTCCCAGGGTGGACAATAAACACACAATCAGCCAGAGCTATGGTGAGCTGCACGTGGTTGCTCAGAGGCAGGAAAGATGTGCTGGTTTCAGTAGCCAAACAGCTTGGGTTTTAACAATCATCTGCTGTTTGAGGCAGAGGCTATGGGCCTGTGCGAGATGGAAAGCTGGACCTGAGGTCCTGCATGTAGCTCTACCAGAGGGACAAGGTGGTACAGGGAGATAAAAAAATTTTTTAAATACCTGTGTGTTTTGGTTTGCATTCCAATTAAAATTAAAAAGATAGGAAAATCTCCCCAGGGAATTCATAATTACAGGGTTGCAACTCAGGTCAGCCTAGTTTTCTAAAAGTAGAAACATTAACATAAGAATTGGTGGTCTTAGATGGTAATAGTGCTGGGGACCTGGCGGAAGCATCACAAAAGCTCTTTAGAGGAATATACCTGAACTCAAGACTCCCACCAAATGTGAACTCACAAATCAGTACTACAACAAAGTGAGACCCAAGAGTCAACAGACACAATAGTTGGCAAGATGAGACTCTCAGAACATCAGAAAATATAACAAATACTTGTTAATAAAAGACGAAAATTGGGCAGTGCCTATACTGGAGGTGGCGGGTTCAAACGCAGCCCCGGCCAAAAGACTGCAAAAAAAAACCCCCCAAAAAACTGAACTTCAGAGTCAAAGCATTCTATAATAGACATACTCTTATCTGACAATGTGCATGTTACTTTCTTTGCATTTTTATTATTATTGCTTAATATTTCAATGCAGCAATTCTCTGATTTCTTTTCTGAATGTATTTATCTTCGTTCCTTTACGAGGTTTTGGTTTCCAGTCCTTATCTTAAACATTGTTATTGTTATTAAATTTTAAGCCTTTTTAATTCTGTGAAGGCAAAAAGTGGAAGCCTAATAAACACATGCATATGTAAAAAAATAAAAAAGATAAAAATAATAAAACAAAGAGTTGATTAACATGAGGACAAGTCAGTATCAAGAAAGACTAAATTTGAAAAAGATCCAGACAGAATTTCTAGAAATGAAATATATGGTCATGAAATATGTCTTCTTGTATTTCATCAGGCATTGGCCTCAAGGGAATTTTATAGGAAATAGGAGCTGTTGGAATTGTAACATCAGAACTATAACACTAAGTACTTGATAATTCACAAGCAAATTGTAGAGTTAGTGATATATTTAGAGGCGAGGCAGACTCATAGATTTACCAGTGGGACCTCATTTGGGGAATAAACCACAGTACAGATAACAGAGAGGCCCCTTGGAAGGGCACCTGTTCTGATGCCGCTCTAAGTGCCTTTTCAGGTATATCACAGTCCCCTTTCCACAGACACCAGCAACTGCTGAGAGAGGAAGGTAAGGGGAGAAGTTTGATGATACTCACTGCCATGAATAGCTGGTAAAAGGAGAAAAACTGACTGTTTCAGATGTCAAAAGGCTTGGAGTCTATTTTTGTACATAAGTACAGAAAAGGTAATCTTTTTGTTATTAAAACAGGAATTTCGGCTGGGCACAATGGCTCATGCCTGTTATCCTAGCACTCTGAGCGATCTAGACGGAAAGATTGCTTGAGCTCAGGAGTTTAAGGAGCCTGAGCAAGAGTGAGACCTCCCCGCTACTAAAAATAGAAAAATTATCTGGGGGTAGTAGCAGCTCCTGTAGTCCCAGCTACCAAGAGGCTGAGGCAGGAGGATCACTTGAGCCCAGAAGTTTGTGTTTGCAGTAAGCTATCACACGATGCTAATTCACGCTGCCCAGGCCACAGAGACCCTGTCTCAAAACAAACAACAAAAAACCCCCACAGGAATTTAATGTGGTGGGTCATGTGGGGATTCTGGGGACACCGGGATGCATACATACTTGCTTGCTTACTGCACGAACAGATCTGAGTGAGGGGCAGGGCAGTTAATTCAGCCTCTTGTCAATCCCACTGCTAAATTGTCGGGTTCCCAATTAATGGAAGAACAGCTCTTACGTTGCTTTCATAGTTTCCTTCCGTGGTGGACATGAGATGAGGAATTTCTTCCATGACAATGCTCAAGCACCACTGAGAGTCGGCAGAGCTCCTGATGGCACCCCTCACTTTGGGTCTCCAGTGGTTCTTAAATACAAATGGATTATGTAGGAAACAGAAAGAAAAATTCTCCATCATATGTGCATTTTCCTCTTCTCTTGTGTACTGCAAGGGAATGTTTTCGAGGTTTGCTCGGCTGACTGCCTGCACACCTCACCTTCACGAAGTCTCTCGGGTTGTTGCCTTCTTGTCCTGTGCCCTGTCCACGTGGTATCATCTTGTACCACTGTTGTAGTTAGATGTGTCTTACCTCCTTCAGTAGGCAGTGACTTCTTGGAAGACAGGATACTTGTCTGGTCCATTCATTGCTGAGTTCCCCACAATTCCTTTCCCAATTCCTTGCAAATAGTTGGTGCTTCATAAATGTTTGTCTTATGAGTGACTTGATCTTTGATTTATTATATAATAAACATCCATAATTTTAGACTGTCACAGTTAGGAATTATGTAACTGAGCACCTATTATAGTGTGTTAAACAAATTAAAGCTTTTTTTCTCTTATGTAAAACTAACAAACAAACAAGAAAAAACTAGTCTTTTTGTCCAGAATTGGTAAGGCAGCTTCACAAAGTCATGATACCCAGGCACTTCTTTCTTTCCACTCTGCATTCTTAAATGTGTAGTTTCTGTCTTCCAGGTCACAAGGCGGCTGCCAGAGCTCCAGCCAGTACATCCGCATTTTAAAGGTGGGCGGGCAGAGAGGCTCTTCTCTCCGCCAGTCACCCTTTCAAGAGAGTTGCAGAAAATACCAAAGACTTCTACTTAAATTTCATTGACTAGTCCCTTAACTGCAAGACAGGCTGGGATATAAAACTTTTTAGCTTGACATACTTTCCCCTTCAACAAAATCTGAGTGATATTTCTAAGAGAGAAAGAGTATTAAGTAAGCAGCCTGCAGTCTTTGCCATAGGAGTCTTAATCACTCATCAGTCAGTATTGTCTTTTTTCTTCTTTTTACAAGTATTCATTGTTTCTTCTAGATTTTTTATTTCTCTTCCAAGTCTGTAGGTAAATTATTGAAATCTATTCAGACTCCAGCCTCCACATCCCAGGATTTTAGCATAATACAACCTACTCATTGCTTCCCTTCTCCTGCCCCACCATGTGAGCTTTGTTTGTTTTTCCTTTATCTCTACATGGTATGACACCATCTGGTGTTTTGTGCTTTTGCCCCTGAGCCAGATCTGGCATCACTGGACTAATAAGAGGTGGGAAGACACAGGGTCGGGCGAGGGTTAGTGGCACAGATCATTTGGTAATTAAAAACCCCCTTGGTTATTGCCCACTGCACAATAAAATATCCTTTGTAGGATTTTAATAAAATTGTGTTATATTAATTACCTGCAATTTGAAGCTCAAAATGTTAAGTCTCACTGTAAGGTTGAACGCTGCACCTGAATAGAGTATGAAATTTCTAAAAGACAGCAAGAGAGGCAGGTTAAGAGCTGTCGTGTGCTTATTCTTAGCTTATGCTAACCTTCTCTTAGAAATTATTCAGACAACTGAGTTACAAGTGCCTGAACATAAAAATTGATCTAGTTAATCATTAAATGCATTTGATTAATAATTATTGAATAAATACTATTTCCCAGGCATTGTGCTGGTTGCTGGAGATATAAATGAGACTTCTTAAAAACCTTTCAGAGTTAAAGATACATTGGTTAAAATGAACAGCAGGAAACGGAGATGAGTAATCTGAAATCTACTTCCATTGACCAGTATTCCCAAAAAGCCTAACAAAATTAAGCAGAAACTAAACTTGGATTTAGATTAGCCACACAAATTAAATTAGAAATTCTTAGAAGACTCGGGGATAAACTGTTAATACGGGATTTGACATGTAGTGGTTAGGCAATCTTAGCGAAAAAAGAAATAGAACAAGTCATTTACATGGCATCTTACTGGAATAAGCAGCACTGGATAGTCAACTACTCTGGATAAGATAAGAAAGACAATGCAATTATAGCTGAGTAAATGGCTCAGAATTCCTTTAGAATCTCTTAAGCTTCAGTGTAGAAATTTCCATAAGAGTTACAGAAAATGAAATTTGAAACTAAGACCTGTAAGTAAGTGAGCCCTTCCTACACTAAGGGGGAGGTTTTCTGTGGAGGTCAGAGAGGTGCAGAGAATTGCTGGATAGTGAAATTGAAATTAAAATTGGTTAATTTCAATTGACTAATCAATCTGATGAAAAGTGCTGGATCTAGCGACTACTGATGCCATGGCAATCAAAACGAGCTCAGAAGGAGCTGGCCCAGAGCTGCTGTGTCCCGGAGGGTTCTAGTGTGTTTCATCTGGAGATTACATCACTGTTCCTGTGCTGCCGACCTTGTCATGTCAGTTGGTCTGACAAGCTTATTTTATTCCCCTTAGTTGGATGAATAATTTATAATCTCTGGAAAGTATAAAAACTCAGTGTACCCTTATGTAACTTGTGTTTAAATATAACCATTCTGATGTTCCTGTGTATACTCTGTTAATTTTTTAAATGATTTTTGAAAGGCTTAAAAGGATTTTCTTCACAAAATTTGTAAGGCTGATTTAGTAGATTGATGAGTTGGTTTAAATGTTTAGGAAGATTACTCACATTTGTAACCCTCCCTCGGTATATTTGAAATGTTTGAGAGGGTCAATGGTATTAAACCTATACTTTGAAAATAGCCAAGGAAATTTGACTGGTTACGTGAGTCAATTATGTTTAACATGAAATGTATGAGCTAACTGAAAAAGAACAAAGGAAAAATGATTGTTTTTATTTTGGTTGAAATTATAAATTTGTATAAGTGAAATAATAGTTGTTGGTTAAGCTTTAATGTTTAAGGAAAATAAGGTCTTTTACATTAGTAACTGTAATAATTTTATGAGTAATTGTAAGAATTCCTGTCTGTGCACAAAAGCCCAACTAGGACAGTAAAAGCTCCAAGGAAGCCCCAAGTACAAAGTCCATCAATAGCAAAGAAGGGGTGGCCTGAGGGGCAGTCACTAGGGCGCTGAAGAAAAATCTGTTCTTCTAGCAGCAGGGTCAAGTGGGGCTGACGTCCCTCCTGCCTCCCGATTGATACAGAACATACAAATCTGGCAGAAGAAAAAATCAGGACACCCTGTCGATAATCTTCCTGGAGAGGGGATCTGTGCGTGAGGGTGGGATCTGGGCAAGAAGCCACGCTGGGGTTAGGACAACCCCAAAAGTATTCACACCAGACACGAGGAGGGCCAAGGAGCAAGGCCACTGAAGTAGTCCAACTCCAGAACAAAACCTCCCAACCCAGTGTGGAGTCACTAGGCTGCCTGCTGTCGCCATGGCTACCATCCTCAACCCTCCAGGTCCTCATACCCTAGTCACTGGTGCAAGGCCCCAGTCAGGGCTCCCATTGATGAGGAGGCTGGTGGGGTACAGCTCCCTGTACTGATCATCCTGACTGTCCATTCGGGAAGGTGAACCAGCTAAATAAGCACCACACGCTGGAGGACAGTCAGTAGCAGTAACAAGACCAAGGTGATGAAGACACCCCTGAGTGAGCTGAGCTGAACACGGACATCCTGATATTATATGATTCTGCTTCGGTGAGGTCCTTAGAGTGGTGGGATTCATTAAATCCATACATAGAAAGTAGAATAGTGCTTACTGGGGGGAGGGGAATAGGAGTTAGTCTTTAATAACTAATTTTCCCTTTGAAAAGATAAAAATGTTCTGGAGATAGATGGTGGTGACGGGGGCAAAACACTGTAAATGTACTTAATGCCACTGAATTACACCCTTAAAAATGGTCAATGCTTTGTTATGTATATTTTACCACAATTTTAAAAATCATTTTTTGAAATAAAAAGAACAAATTTAATAAACCAAACAGCTGATCTCAGGAGAAAAATAGCTCAGAAGAGATGATCACTTAAAAATTCTAATTAGAATTCTTAGGAAAATTAGATAGGATATTGCATCCAGAAAAATGAGGAAAAAAAGGATCAACCAAAGAGGAAGAAAAACTTCCTACCAAATGAAAATATGTCTGCTTCATAAAAAGCTCAGTGGATGGATTGAACGGCCCTGGCTATGACCAAGCTGGGGGAAAAAAAATCTGTTAAAACATAGAACAACAGTGAAAATATGAGCAAGAAGTTAAAAGACATGAGGCTAGATCAGGACATTAATCCTCTACCACAGTGGTTTTCAACCTTTTTTTTTTTTAAATCTCACAGCACACTTGAACCTTTAGTGAAACTTCCATGGCACACTTAAATTATGTTGACCAAAACAAGAAAAAAAAGAGTAATAAAAAGAATATAATTATTATGCTTTTGCTTTGAAATTCTTTCATTCTCTTGGCTCAGTGCCTGTAGCACAGTGGTTACGGTCCAGGCCAGCTAAACAACAATGACAACTGCAGCAAAAAAATGGCCAGGCATTGTGGCAGGCGTCCGTAGTCACAGCTACTCGGGAGGCTGAGGCAAGAGAATTGCTTAATGGTTGCTGTGAGCTGTGATGCTACGGCACTCTACCGAGGGCAACATAGTGAGACTATGTCTCAAAAAAAAAAAAAAAAAAAAAAAAGAAAGGAAGAAAATCACTGGTCTTATCAGATAGGATTTCTAGAAACAGAGCAGACGAAAAGAAGGAATGGAAAAATAGAGAAATAAAAAGTGATTTGTTCTCTGAGCTAAAGAAAGACAATGTTGATGTTCCGATGGCAAAAGCCAACTGAATGTGAATAGGATGAAGGTGAAGAGTTGCACTTTAAATCCATCTTAAAGAAATTTCAGAAACAAAGCCATTTTAGTGATGCAAGCGCTTGAAAAGCAGACTACCCACCAACCCCACAGAAGATATTAGTGAAGGTGACACTCTAGGCAGGGGAAAAAGGAATGCAAGAAAAAAAACCACATGAGAACAGAAACAGTGGTAGCTGAATACACTGTGGAAGGAGCAGAGAAAGCTGAAAAGAAATCAAAGGAGAATTGGTCAAACTTTAGTATCGGGTGCACTTTTCTTTGGTCCAGGAGAAGTTTGGGGACCTAGAATTCCATCTT
Organism: Perodicticus potto; assembly: GCA_963574655.1. Taxonomy (NCBI): domain Eukaryota; kingdom Metazoa; phylum Chordata; class Mammalia; order Primates; family Lorisidae; genus Perodicticus; species Perodicticus potto. The sequence continues at coordinate 14,221 of CAUYRH010110205.1, forward strand.
CTTTTTTTCTTTGGGTATAGTCACACCACTTATTTCTGTAACAATAATTCTATAAGTACTCTTTTATTAGTTTAATTTTTAGTTGTTAATCTATGGACAATTAGGACTACAGAAAATATTTAAGAATATTAAAGTTAATATTAAGAACATTAAAATAACAAAATCAAGTGATTGCATTTGGGAGGGGAGGTGGGAGAGTGTAAGTGCACCAACATTCTTATCTTTTATAGACACAAGACAAAGTTGATAAATTTAAGTACAGAAATATATAGAATTTAAAGCAGTGTTTTTCTCACTGTACGTTACAACTCATTAATGGGTTGTGAAATTAAAGTAGTGGTCCTAAACAGCATTTATAAAAAATGAAGTAGCCAGATGTGTTGGTGCACAGCTATAGTCACAGCTACTCAGGAGGCTGAGGCAGGAGGATCATGAGCCCAGAAGCTCGAGGCCAGCCTGGACAGCACAGCAAGACACCATGTCTAAAAAAATAAAACAGAATTGGAAATATTAGAATGCATCGCACATTTTAAAAGTAAATATTGATTCCTGATGTTCTTGTTTAAGTTAGGAGTGTGTTCTGGGTTGCTATGGGTATCTCTTCCTTTGAGAAGTAGAGCCAAAGTTTTCTCCCCTTGAGTGTTGGCAAGATTTAGTGACTTGCTTTAATAAATAGAATAAAGCAAAAGTTTTGGTGTGAGACTTTGGAGACTAAGGGCATAGGACACTGAGGTTTCCCCCTTGCTTGCTGTCGTAGATCACTTTCTCTGAAGGAGGCCAGCTGCTGTACCTTGAAGGACATCACAGTGGAGAGGCTTATGTGGCTACGATGATGATGATGATGACAAAATGGTACAATTACATTTTTCACTTGAGACACTCTGCTGAGAGCATTCTTCTGCTAGATCGCCTGTGCACCCTCCTGCGGAAAAGCAGAGGTGATTTACTTCTTGCTTATTTCCTTAAGCTGCACGCAGCACACAGCCACACAGCACTTGCTCTTTGTGTTCTTGGCCGCCAAGAATGTGCATACAGCGGGTGTGGAATTGTGTTCTGTGCATTGCAGCCGCCGCCCCACTGCTCTGTACCAGGTGGTTGTTAATTACTGAATTCCGAGGCATTTTTTTCCCACTTAATTTCATGACTTGCAAGTATTAATTAAACAAAAGGTTTTATTGGGCAGGAAGAGTTTTTAAGCTCAGAACATGACAGATGTACCCCCCACATACCCAAGAGAAGACCCCTACTCAACACATGAGTGGTGCCGCTCAATCAGAAGGCACAGACAATACTGGCTGCGGAAGTTGATGTCACATGTCGTCTGGCAACAGAGTCCTTTGCTAATGGGTTTCACTATGTTCGTTTTGTTTTCTTTTTGAGCATAATAATTGCCATTGACTTTGAGGCTATTTTTATAAGACTTTTAGAAACACAGTGACCTACACCTGTTTTTGAAAACAGCAGTGATGATCTTTAGTTTTGCTTCTTTTTTAGAGAAAGAACTCCACAAATTAGTGCTGGACGGCATTATTGATGGTGTAAAACTCCCACTCCTTTCCCAGAGAGAAGCTCCCTGGGCTCGGCTTTAAAATCCATTGACGAGCATGGCAGTATGTGACAAATTGGTATCACTCCTAACACCTCCAGTTTGTGGAAATTCATTGCAGGATCCAGCAATCCTGCTATTGCATATTCACCCAAAGGAAAAGAAGTCCTTTTATCAAAAAGAGACCCGCGCTGGAATGTTTATAGCAGCCTGATTCTCAATCCGAAAGATGTGGAATCAACTCAAGTGTCCATCAAAACATGAGTAGATTAATAAAAAGTGGTATATGTATACCATGAAGTATCACTCAGCCATAAAAAAATGGGTGAACTAAATAGCTTTTGTAACAGCCTGGAGGAACCTGGATACCATTCTTCTAAGTGAAGCATTGCAATAATGGAAAAACAAACACCATATGTACTATTAAGCTGGAACTAATTTAAGATCAACACCCATGTGCACATTTGGTAGCAAAACTCAGCAGAAAGCAAGGCAGGTGGCAGGAGGCAGGAGGGAAGGGGTAAACTCACCCCTCGTGAATGCAATGCACACTAATCAGGTGATGGGCACATTTATAACTCTGACTCAGGTTGTACAAAAGCAATTCATGTAACCAAAACATACATACTCCCCATAATATTCTAAAATAAAGAAATATAAATTGGGAAATTTTATATAAAAATCTGGTACCTCTTGAGCAAACAGAAATCCTCCCCTCATTTCAAACTGCTGGAGTTAGGAAGAAGTTGTTCTTAGATAGGACCTGTGTGCTCCAATCTGCCACAGTGGGCATCACCTGCTGTTCTGAAACACTTGGCATGCCTTATGCTCCAGCATTACTTGTCTGGTTTATGTAAGCATTTGAATTTGCGATGTTGACTATACTCTTCCCAAAAGGGAAAACATAATCTCCAGTAAAGGAATAAGGGGACTCAGGCTCTTGCTGCTGGGAAGCCTGAGAAGGACTCCAGGTGGGGGGAGTGTCGCCATTCACTGCTGTCGCTGCACCTGTAGCTTACACTGGATCCCTCAGCAACAACAGGCCTCACAAAGCCCAGACTTTGTCTTAGGACTGCAGGATGCAGAGAGGCCCAAACAGCCAGACCTTTTCTAGTGGGACTGGAGAACAGAAACCTGAATTTTGGATTGAAAGACGTCAAAAGTCTGGATGCAGCGGCTCGTGCGTATAATCCTAGTATTTTTGGAGGCTGAAATCAATGGATTGCTTGAGCTTAGGAGTTTGCGACAAGCCTGAGCAAGAGAGAGACCCTGTCTCTCCTAAAAATAGAAAAACTACCTGGGCATGTGGCAGGTGCCTGTAGTTCCAGCTACTTGGGAGCCTGAGGCAGGAGGATCACTTGAGCCCAGGAGTTTGAGGTGGCTGTGAGCTGTGATGCCACGGCACTCTACCCAGGGCGACAGAGTGAGACTATCTCTCAAAAAACAGAAAAAAAGAAAAAAAAGAAAGAAAGATTTCAAAAGGAGGTGGTTGTTTATTGCAGGCGTAACTCTTGAGGATAGATTAAGCCCTGTTAGAAGCAGGAGCAGATAAGAGAGTTCCTGGCTGGATTATGAGTAACTTCTTGTTTAAAAATTCCAAAATTCAGAATACACTAATGATTACACAGTACTAGGTGGGTTTTTTTCCCTTTCATTCAAGTAAAAAATTTATCATATTTTTAAAAGACCTTTATCCTAAAAAGATCTAGAAGTATAATTGCCAGGTCTTGAGATGTATAGGAACATCTGCTGAGTGTCCTCCTCGCACTTGACAGAAAGGAACATCTTGACAGAAAGTTCCTAAGTGTCCTCCTCGCACTTGACAGAAAGGAACATCTTGACAGAAAGTTCCTAAGTGTTCTCCTCGCACTTGACAGAAAGGAACATCTTGACAGAAAGTTCCTAAGTGTTCTCCTCACACTTCCCCTGGAGCTCACCCTGTTGTGAGCCAACAGCCCCCCAAAAGACCCGAGTCTGTCTCATCCTGTCTTGGCCTTGGTCCCCAGCATGCTCCCCCCCTTGGGTTAATTCCGAGAACAGGTTTCTGACAAGGAAGTTCTCTGAGTTCCCTGACCCACCTGGCTGGGTTGAAACAATGGTGGAAACTCACTCAAGCTTTCCAAGTTGTCCCCATGGTTACTGAATTACCCCCCCCCGAGCCGCCACACAGCTACCCTCTGAGCCAACTACCTGACTGTAACCCCGCCCTGTAACTGGCCATGTTCTGCTTTTGTATATGCTTGCTTTGCCACATCAGCACAAAAGGGGTATAAAAGTCTGCATGCATTTCTCTTGGGGCCGTTTGCCCTTTGGGCAGCAGTCCGCCTGTGCAGATGTAACCACCTGATTTGGGCCTTGCCCTTTGGGGCAGCGGTCTGCCTGTGCAGGTGTAAATAAATCATCACCATGTGATTTGAGCCTAATGTGGGGTCTGTATATTCTTATGGGTGGTGTAAGTTACAACAACCAGACCCCACAATGTTCTGCAATCTGCTAACACTTGATGGTGAGACTCTGTACTTGTCCCTGATCTGGTCTCATGGTGGGTTTTTTTTTTTTTTTTGAGACAGAGCCTCAAGCTGTCACCCTGGGTAGAGTGCTGTGGCATCACAGCTCACAGCAACCTCCAACTCCCAGGCTCAAGTGATTCTCCTGCCTGCTCCTCCCAAGTAGCTGGGACTACACGTGACTGTCATGATGCCCAGCTTTTTTTTTTTTTTTTTGGTTGCAGCTGTCATTGTTGTCTGGTGGGCCCGGGCTGGATTCAAACCTGCCAGCTCAGGTCTATGTGGCTGGCACCTTAGCTGCTTGATCCACAGGCACTGAGCCTCTCATGGTGTTTTTAACTTGTATTTTCCTAATTATTACTGCAACTAAGACTTTTCTGCTTTCTGTGAATTGCCTATTTGTCTCTTATGACAATATTTCTATGATGTTGTCTTTTTCTTATTGATATACATACATTCTGGATCAGTCCCTTGAAAGTCATATGTGTTGCAAATGGTTCCTCCTTGTTTATGCTGATTTTTCAAATTTTTTGTGTGCATCTTTTGATTGGCAGAAGCTTTATGTCTTCATGCAGTTGAATCTATTAATCTTCCCCTTTATCATCTGTACATAGTTTTTGAAATATCTTTTTGGCAATTGTTCAATAGCTTTGCCTATATGGCACAATGCACTTTATATGTACGTGCCCAAATACATCAAAATTATAAATATGCCTAAATTATACAGCTGTAAATAGCTTTAAAGATTGTAATTAAACTTGTATAATTAAAATAAGCATGCCAGCCAATCGTTTAAACAAAAAGTTTCCTCCACTTGGTATTTGTTTAGCTCTTGAGCCACTGAAGTCAGTGGTCTGAGTGTGAAGCAGCATCTGATGTTGTGGGTGGCGCCCTTGGTGAGGCTCAGCCTGCTCTTCCATTCCAGCCTATTTTTGTCCTTAATAACAGATATTTCATCTCAATTTTAGGTTTTGTTATTTTCTTTATAATCATACTTTTTAAAGTTTAAAATAGTCCTGAATTTCTTTTTTTTTTTTTTTTGGCCGGGACTGGGTTTGAACCTGCCACCTTCGGTATATGGGGCTGGTGCCCTACTCCTTTGAGCCACAGGCACCGCCCAATAGTCCTGAATTTCATGTGGAATAAATCTTCAGAGTCTCAGGGCCTTATCTTTCTGAGTGATTTCTATACCAACCCTCCATGTTACACATACTATATCAGGGGTCCTCAAACTTGGGGGGGGCAGTTCACTGTCCCTCAGACCATTGGCAGACTGGACTATAGTTTAAAAAAAAAATGATGAACAAATTCTTATACACATTACACATATCTTATTTTGAAGTAAAAAACCAAAATGGGAACAAATAAAGTTAAATCAACAAACTTACCAGTATTTCAATGGGAACTATGGGCCTGCTTTTGGCTAATGAGATGGTCAATTTCCAGTCCCATATTTGTCACTGCTAGTCATGACAAGTGAGGCAAGTGTGCATCAGTTAGTCTAGATTTGGTTGGAGATTTCAGATATTTCATTCTGGAAAAAGTCTGTTCACAGACATAAGTGCTGCCAAAGATGGTTGCCATTTTGAGTGCATGGTTTCTGAGATTAGGATATGTCTCAGAGGGGAGAGATGCATAGAAATTAGGAAGGCTGCTTGACTTGAATGCGTCTTTTAGAGAGTCATAATTCTGCACTTCAGCCAGTTCTATTTGGTAAATAGTATCCACATTTTCTTTCTTTTTTTTTAAATTTCAAGATACTTTATTCTTAGTCACAACACTAAGCTTTTGGCCCATTCTGCCACTGCACAAGCTACAAATGCTTGCTGAGCAGCGGAGGGGTGCTCTTTCATAGCATGTCTGAAAACTGAATAAAAATCCATATAAAACAAATATTCAAATAGTTTCCATAGGAACACAGATAAGTGTGACCCCATCTAATCTTACATATTGCTGCATCTGTGCCAACCTTACTCTTACAAAGACATTTCAAAACTAGCAATAATTAAGGTAAATGGTTCCCCCAAATCCCTTAATTCAAGCTAAACTCACAGTTAACAGCTACAGAATGTTATCTACACATTAATGAAGCACAAGTTGCTGGGTGACATTTCATTCCACTTTCCCAAGCACAAGACACAGGCAGAGTGCCAACATTCTGCTCTTCCACTTTGGGTAGGTAGTCGGGGTTCTGGATTTGCTGCACGAGTTGCCACATCGGCCTGACATCACATAGTAGATAGTTGGCCTCTATTTTATTGAAAATAGAAGTAGTAGCTACAGTGTAAGCACCCATATTTTCAAAGAGCATCCAGGGGCCCACATGCATTTCTGGCAGGTCACAGCACTCAACTATCTGATCAAGGCCATCACATGTTGGTCCCCATATGCTGGATGATTAATACTTCTCATCTGGGTTAGGTGTGTTTTGCAGAAGAGGTTTTACCTGAGCATGATCATAAAGGATGCAATTAAACAATCCATATACTCCATCACTGATGTAATACTTAAAGGTTTGTTCACTGGACTCACCTTCATCATCAGAGCCTATCTGTTCCTTGAATACAATTTTTTTTGGCAATGATATTAACTTCAAGTGTGAAGGCTGATGCAACATAATATCTGCCTGGCTCAGCTATGATTCTCACTCCAGAGTCTGATGGAAAGTACTTGTCCAATGCTGGGTTGATTATACCAGTGATCTCTTCAAATTTAAGCTTCACATTCTCAGCTTCACATTTCTCAGGAAAGCCGCCACCAATATCAAGTAGGTACATGCTGAAACCAACCTCAGCTCCCATGTCAAAGACACAGTGGGCATCAGAGATTGCCTGCACGAAGGTCTCAGGATCAGTACAGCCACTTCCTACGTGGAAGCTGACACCAATGACATCAGTAATTAGCTCTTTTGCCTGTTCCTAAAGAAGTCTGCTGGTTTTGAGTGTAGCACCAAATTTAACACTGAGTTGACAGACTGCTTTGGAATCATCAGTGGCAATCCGCAAAACCAACTTGGCCTTTGGATGTGCTCTGGAAACTTTCATCAACTCAACTTTACTGTCAAACGTCATCATCTGGACCCCATTATTGTCAGCGTACTTAATTTGAGACACTTGCTTACAAAGATTTGCATAGATAATCCTCTCTGGAGGCATCCCGAGACTTCGCACCAATTGTATTTCAGTCTTGCTAGCATAGTCAAATCGTGTCCCAAAAGCAGCGAGGGTCTTCACAATGGCTCTACTGCCATTACGTTTGACTGCATAAAAGGGAGTGACATGAGGAAGAGCTTTTAGCCATCTTCTTTTTTTTTATCTTTTCTTTTTTATTAAATCATATCTGTGTACAATAATTCAGTCATGGGGTACAGTGTACGGGCTTCAGATACAATCAAAGATATTTTCATCGACCTGATTGTGATAACATTCAAGAGACTTTCTCATT
>CAUYRH010110209.1:0-15059 GCA_963574655.1 Perodicticus potto
AGAATAAAAGTTTATGCACTAAATACATTTCTCAAAATAAGATATGCAGCCAGAATATCTGTGTCTAATGGACCGAAGTACCAAGTTGTCAGAACAGTTATACTTGAAGGCCATTTGTTGAGCGGCTTACAGGAGCAGCACAGGAATATTCTTAGGCCATCATGTTTATCCTTTCATATCAATAAGCTTCCACATTCATACCTATTTCATATTCTATGTTAGTGTTTGGTTTTGCCACGGTAGACAGACCATGCTTCTCTATACTTTACAAATGAAAAATCTGAGGTAAGGAGAGGGTAAGTGACTTTGCCAAGGTCATGTAATGAGTCTACAGCAGATCTAAGACTAAAACAAAGAGCGATGAGCCATAGTGGCTCCTTTCCTGAGAAATAATTTATCAGGCACTTATCCCAAATCAAGATTAATTGGATCAGATGATAGCCCTTCCTTCCCTGAACCAAAGTCAACAAATATGGCTGAGCTCTATTATTTTTATGTTGCTATTTCTAAATAAAGTATGTAATGTAACAAAAAGACAATGGAAAACACAAGTTCCTTCTCTCTAATTGTATCAAAGATTTTCTATCTTTTCACTAACACAATATCTGTGTAAGGGAGAGAATCTGTAGTGAATTTTCTCACACATTTTCTCCAGATAATGCTAAAAAGGAGACGAGATCCAGGGCTCTTCAATGCTCTGATCTTATACATGCTGTTTCACTGTGTTTTCATTTGGAGCCACACTGTCCCTATTTTAACAGCCAGCCTCCGTGCAATTGCTGTCACACCGATTGTAATTATATTCCGACTGAAAACCATGCTTGCACTTTTATTTATAACTTGGGGAAGGACAGCAACTTAGGCTACACAGAGGTCAGTTTTTCAGAACTAGAATCAATTAAATGATTTACTGAGGGCACCAGGCTCAGAAATATTAGCCCCTGGTATATTTATACATTTAAAGGGGAAAAACTGAATTGCAAAATCCATGAGTATTAAATGGATAACAATGGTTTCTGCAACTTAATTTGAAATGGATTTTCAAAATGAGTGAAGGTTGTTTTGAATGATGTTATGAGAACAGAACCGCGATTGTGTTGAGGTCCTGTACGTGCTCAGAATTTAAATACCTGCTCTGGGCCCGCCAGTACATTTGTATTTGTTTAATAAAAAAACTACCAGACAGACATCAACTTGGGAAAATTTTTAGTCTTTATTAGAAAGCTAGTGTTTAATTATCTACTACTAGATATGGAGAAGGCACTTACTGTGTTTTTATCAGTCTGTCACTTACCTTGGAAGTCATCAACTTTGAAGATTTGTTGACCCATTTGAAATCCCCAGTGAGGATTGGGGAAAAATATACTGACTCTGTAAAACTGCACCAGATTTCCAAAGGTGACAACCTGAACACAACCAACTGAAGCCTGGGACCTTCTGTGCTTTATTATATGCTGATGTCCCCATTTAAGAAAAATGTGACTTCTAACCAAGAGACAAAATTGTTAGAGATAATAGTAGTATCCACATTTTACACTCACTTACATTAGGTACTTATTTGGGCTCGGGCGCTGTGCTAAATGTTAAGAACACGGAGATAATTAATCACGATAGCCCTTGTCTCAGGGAGCTCCCAATCTAATGAAATAATCAGGGATGTAAGCAAATAGCCATGATGTGAGGGTAGAGTTTCTAACCAGGCATGCAGATGAACAAAGAAATACTAGCAAGAGAATTTCAAAAAATATAATGGACGCTTTACCAAAAAGATGATACTGTATTGATTTTTCAAAGTATTTTATTTACTCCAGAAGTGATAGATGAGGAGAGGTGGGTTTGTGAGTGATCTGTGTGATACTAAGGCAGGAAATATAAAAGGTATAACATTCAACACCGTGGTCGCCTTCAGCATCCTGGGAGGGCACTTGAACGTGTCCAAACATGTAGGAGATGGGAGCCAACGTTGGAAAAGAGACTGAAAATATAAAAAGAGAGTAGGTTGACAAAGGCCCCATGTGCTCTGCTAAGGAATTTCAAGAAGCAGCTGTTGAAGATATTTAACCAGAAAATTGACATGATTAGATTGTACTTTGATAAAATGTCTCTGTCAACAAGGTAATAAATGGATAGAAGGACAATGTGAGTTATTCTCAGCTGGCGGAAGAGAATCCAGTGCAGAAGCCACGGCAGTAATCCAGGAAGAAGTGAGGACGTCAGTGGGGACGCTTAGAAAGGGATTGATTAGAAAGAAAATTGTTCATTTTTATTAGACGTGTAGTATGGGTGGCAATGAACATGAGGGAGAGGGAGGAGATCAATTTTCTCCTGTCCATAGGACAAAGACTGTGTTCAAGGCAATAGACAGTGGTTTCACAGTGTTTTGTGTATTGAGCAAATCTTTCTTTTTGTATGACATAAATTCTAAATAAAATCCAAGGTCTTAGAGAGAAAAGTAATGGTACAAGTGGATTTCACTTGGTGGGATGGGCCAAACCTAATTCCCATACAGGCTGAGAGGAAAAACATTGGCCATTTGCAGGTAGAGGAGTGTCCGACATTGGGCATTGAGATGTTTCTGGAAGAAAAGCTGCTTTTTATGCTTGTCCTTCTTCCACTTCAACAAGCATCACTTACCACTGGGATTTTTAATAGTTAAACCATTTCCTCAGAGTAATTTGGAAGAGACGTGTTAATCCCAGTTCCATGAATTAGTAGGCGCAAAACTTTGTGTAATCCACTTTTACTCTCTGAGACTCAATTATATTATGCTTAAAAATGGGAGACTAGCACCTACCTCACAGATTAAAGGAAATAATCTAAATAAGTCTGTTCAGCACAAGACTACTTTATAAATGGTAGCTATTTGTCAAATTCCCATTGAAAGTAGGACACATGTGCATTAAATTAAGGAGTTGCTAAACCTCAATTTTACATCTTTAGTTCTTGATTCTATCCTTTATTCAATTAACAAGCAGTTCTTGAAGCCCTGTCTTTGATCAAGGGGCGAGATTTTCTGGCCACGGTCTAACAATTGAATAGAGAGAAATGCGTCAGATAAAGACAGTCAAATGTGATCTCATGATCTTTGTAGTATATATGCATAGTATTTCATTAATGACTGTTCTCTTAAAGTTTTTATTAAAATAATTTGATTTTTCCTTAATACTCTTGCAGAAATTTGAAACCAAATTAAGTTACTTGTGAGGTAAACATTTTGAATTATCATTGACAGTTCTAGAGTTATATTGCAAAGGCTATGGAGGGTATGATTGTAAACAATCTACTCAGTGATAGTTAACATCATAATAAATATGACATAAAGTTAAAAGTGAATGCAACATTGTAATTCAGAACGTGTAGTTGTTATCACATGATGTAAGATGAAGAGGAATCAACACAAGAGTCAATTTTTCTATAATTCATCTCATGGTTACTATGCTGGTTGGTTTTAACTTTGCTAGGCAAAACAATACTGGGTTGGGGGCATTCAGGAGTGGGAACCTATAGCATTTTTTAAACTAAAATCCTTTGATGTCAAAGAAAGAAAAAACTGTTGGCGAGAGAAACCAGAGGTAGAAGATTTACGTGAAGTCAAATAAAATACTAATCAATTCTTATGATATGTATTAAAACGCTTTCATTCTTATAATCCATTTAACAAGTAGATACTTCCTGTGACGAAAAAAAAATATCCCTTTTTTTTTCTTTCCACACCTCTACAAATTGCTTTTGTGTGATATACCGCGCCACAGGACACTTACCCAGAGAGCTGAAGCAAAAACCTCATTTTGAGAAAGAAAAGTAGTGTCAATTTATATGGCAAGAGAAAGAATACCACATTCCAAGTTGATATAAGATCTGACATTTCAAATCTAGAATAAATTACTTGGAAGGCCCACTGTCTTTTCCCTTGACCTCTGTATTAACGGCTTTTGTGACCTTGAATGTAAATGAAGTACAACAGTAAGGCTATTCCTCCTCGGCGTGTTAGCAGCTCTTTTAATGTATGTTTTTGTGATCATTAGTTCATTTTCCAATGTGTAATTTCCAGCTCCCCAAATCAATCGAGCCAGCAGCATGTTGTGAATGAGACCCATTCCATCCGTGCCCGTGGTTAGTGTTGTGTTGCCTCAGCCAGTCCACCTGACAGATTTCTGAGCCTAGGAAGTTGTCCATTTCAATTAACAGGACACGCAGGACATTTCCCTGTCAGGATAATAGAAGCATGCACTGAATTGCCTCCTCTTGGAACAAAAAGAGAATATTATATGCTGTTAATATGAAGCCAACTACAATTTTTTTTTTTCAAAATGCCAAGTCTTAGCAGGAAGCCAATATAAGTAATAGAAAATAATGTATGTGGCTGGGACGCAGACACCTGTGATTTCTTTATTCTCTGCCTTATCATGTGTGCCAGGCATTCCTTTCCCAAGTGTGTCCCTTCTGTGGGAAAATAGATAGATACATCTATGGATTTATCTGCCCCTTGTTTCCAGTCCACAGCGATAGATCTGAGTTTCCTATGCTCTGGAAAGAAAACACTTTGAAGAAAATGCATCAGTCTAAAGTTTAAATACTGTTTACTCTTTGAAGAAACCTATGGTGCTTAATTCCTGGGCTGTGCTAAGCCTGGCTACCTAATGTGGAGTAACGTAAAAACACAGTGTCATGATGACTCCAAATGGCTTCATGAAGAATTGATGCAGCTTTTCAACAATACTTTAATGAGACGGGAAACTCTGACATCGACTCATACTTAGTAAACTTTGGTGCATGCCAGACTTTAATAGGATCGCATACGAAGACCACAGCTCCTAAGTGCAATTTAATTTCTCTGGGTCCCATCATTGATATATCTTTTTTTCTTTAATTGTTCTTGCAATGCTACATTGGGAAGGGGGGAAAGAAGAAAACCAAGCTGGAGCAAGTCTCCTTTCAACTGTAAAAAGCATCCTTGCGAATGTATGCGGGCACTCTTTAGATGCACCATTTTGTATGGTTAAGCTTCACAAACTCATCTCTGCTGCAGGCTGCACATTTAGCTAGGAGACAACTGAGTTTAAAAAATGGTTTTGGACTGTTGAGAAAAGAAATGGAGCTAAAGCACGGAGATTCCATCATCAGCCCCATAAAATAGGAACCATTTCTTCTTTTGGTAAATTTCTCTAACACTGGTTTCTCTTCCTTGACGTGGAGGATGACAGTCATCAAAAGACATCACAGGGACCCTCAGTGGAAGCTGAACAGGTGTGTGGCGTGAGATGATGATCCCAAAATACCACAGATACCCTTTTATTTAAAAAAAAAAAAACAGTTATTATTTTGCAGAAAAAAGTATCAGAGCATTATGCAAGTTGGGAAGTAATAGAATGAGCATCTAACCCTCAAAAACTCATTTTAATGATGGAAACCGTGGTGCAGAGTCTGACTTGCCCCAAATCTGAATGTTTTAATAACTAGGATTGGGAAAAGAACAGAATACCGTCATCTATCCCTGGAGAAGTATTTTACTCTGAGATGTAACTATTTTACTCCTAATACATTAGGAGTTTAAAAGATTTATAGTATTCAAACCTACGCTTTTTAAGAAAATAATTTATCGTAATTCATAACTCATTCATTAACATTTTTATTCTGTTACCAAAATCAGTAAATTTCTTACAATTTGATGTCCCTTTTATTTTTCCAAAGCATCTTTATATCTATTATTTTATTTTGTCATCATAGCTGTTCTGTAAGGTAGCTATTCAAATCTCCAAACGTTTTCCCAATGAGCGTCCTGAAAAAACAGAGAGGCAAACTGTCCTGCCAAGTTCACAGATCAGTCTGTACAGACATCAGTTGTATAGTTATCAATGCCGGGAGGTTCGCAGAATGACAGAGGAAAGCATACTTTCAGAGAGTGGACACGCTTTTGTGCTAAACTATTGGAATAAGTTTTATATGTTTCGTTTAATTCTTTGTGAAGAAGCATTATATAAATTTCTTAAATGATAGACTGAGTCTCAGACAGGGCCAGTAATTTCACTGAGGCTTTAAAATTACAGTAGAACCAATGTAAATTGACCACCCAAGGGGCTACAACAAACTCATCAACACAAAGAACTGGTCCTACCGTACTGGTACGTACATGTGGTGCATGTCTGGTCTATGAAAACTAGGTCAATGTCAGAAAGTGGTCAACATAGGGAGGTAGTGAACTAGGGTGGTTCTGCTGCATTTAAAGACAGATCTGGGCTTCAAACTCAGAATTATCACACCAAGACAAGTACTTGGTCTTTTGTGTTTCCATGGTTATATGATCTGGGTACCCCTGAAGGCCCGGAGACGTTTTTTAAAAAAAAAATTGTGAGACTAAAACTACGTTCATAATAATATCACTTTAAGTCTTGTTCTCTAATAATTGTATGGTGACATTTTCAAAGGGTTATGTGCAAAAAAAAAAATGAGGAAGAAGAATGCAGGTGTTTATTAAATCGGATAGTTTCAAAGATTTGCAAATATGTAAAATAATGCTACTCTCCCTGGTAGTATTTTTTGTTTGGGAAAATAATTTATTTTAAAAATGTTGATTATGTGAACCACGTTATAAGTTTTTGTTATTTTACATGTCTTACATTTACTGTCTAGTAGATGGTACCTGTACACTGGTAGATGTGGTTCACACACATTAAAGCTCTGTGGAGTCTTAATTTTTAAGGGCATAAAGGAGTTCTGAGACAAAAGCCTTTTGGTGACCTCTGTGCTAGAATGTGTTTCTTACTGAGTCAAATTGGAAGCTACAATATGCCGCTAAATGTAGCTTTCAAAAGACAGGAAATCTATGTACACCTCAGTCTTCGTTCTGGAAATGACCTTTAGGTAAAATCTTGCTTTCATGATGGTTTTTTTATTTAACTTATTCTGGAAAGAAATCAGTAATTACTGTTCTTAGCTTGGAGGTCATGAGTTACGAATTTCCACTGTAACCAGGTATTTAAATCTGACCCTTCTGACTTATTGTCAGTGAAAGTCTAAAAGGACACAAAAGGAAAAGATGAATGATGAAACTTGCACATTCGAAAGCAGTGGGATAGTGTTACCAGACAGCTTCCAAAAACAGTTTTTACAATCGTTTTGACAACACTTCTTCTACCTGAATGAGAGAAAAGGATAGAAGTCAGAAAAGCTAGGTTGCTGGAAATTGAATAATTTCTTCAGATGTGGCTCTCAGTGTGTTCTGAATCTTTATGGGGAAGGGATAAAGAAAGCTTCACACAAACCCTGGGGCTGCAGAGAGACCATCTGGCGATCATCAGCTCTGGCATATGGAGTTTCTGGGGCTCCACAGCTGATGGCTTGACCAACAGCAAAAAATAAATGTCAGAGGTGAGCTATTGTGACTAGCTCGGCCCTCACAGGGAGGAGCGTGCATTGGAGGCTTCATTGAGAACAGTCTGTCCTTACAAGGGTGGACAGAGCCAAGGATGGTGTGAGGCCAGCTAGGAAGAAACAGCCTGTAGTTGTTAGTAACTTCTTAATTTTTTATTACATGTTTTTATAATTCATAAAATACATTTTTATTACATAATTATGTTGCATTATTTAATGGCTACAGAAGAGCAGCACAAAAAAATTCCTATATATTCTTTATCAACATTCGGCAATAGTTTATGTGTTGTCTCGTCCGCTTTATCATTCGGTCAGTCAGTCTCTCTCTCTGCACACACATCACACATTTACTTTTCTTCCCGAACCATTTGCTGGTAGACTAGAGACACCAAGCCTCTTTCCTACTAAAGTCTTTAGTTAGCAGGGGTGTCCAACCTTTATTTTTTCTTTTCCTCTGTCACACCCTGGAAGAATAAGAGTTGTCTTGGGCCACCCAGTAAATACACAAACACTAACTAGCAAAACAAAGGTCTGTGCATATTTTTCATGATATCTGACACCACAGAAAAGCAACAACAAAAAAGTTCTCACAAAATCAGCATACATCCTGCAGGCTACAGGTTGGACACCCCTGCTTTAGAGTTTATTTCCTAAAAATAAGCACATTTTCTTATAAAACCACAGTACTGGTCAGGCACCAGTGGCTCACGCCTAAAATCCTAGCACTCTGGGAGGCTGAGGCAGGATAATCCTTTGAGCTCAGGAGTTCAAGAACAGCCTGAGCAAGAGTGAGACCCCGTATCTACTAAAAATAGGAAAATTAGTGGGGCACGTGGTGGGCATTTGTAATCCCAGCTCCTTGAGAGGCTGGATAGGAGGATCAGTTGAACCCAGGAGTTTGAGGTTGCTGTGAGTCAAGCTGAGGCCCTCTGTCTCTAAATAAATAAAGAAAGAAATAAAAGAAACAGTGTAGTTGTCAATATTAGGAAATTGTGCATTGATACAGTAGTATTACCAAATCTATAGCTGGAGATGTTTTTAACTCTTCCTGCCTAGAGAAGCATGTTGACCCCACAGAGGCGAGAATTGCTATTGTCCTAAAGGTTGAAGGAGGAGCTGTGAAAGGCACCCAGACGAACATGGGTAGGGCTGTCACCCTGTCTTCAGTGTCTAACAAGGATTCTGGGAAACTAGGGGCTAGAAATAGAAAGGCCCGATTCTCTGAAGGACAATTCAAGGACTTATCTGCCAGGAAATGGGATGAGAGAGGTGCTTGGCCAGCCCCAGCAAGGCAAATTCAAGGATGGGTCAGAGTGCACTAATCCCAGCTCTTGTTTGCCTATTGACCAAAGGAAAGACTGATTACAGACCCAGGACTGGCTCCTTAAACAAGTAGAGACTGTTTATACTCAGCAGCCAAGATTAGCTGCTGTGTTATTATTCAAAACAAGAATTTTGCTTGACAGTGTGCTATGTGTAGTGTATCTTCACTATTCATTTAAGCAAATATCAACTGAATGTCTACATTGTAAAGTCCTGGATTAGGAACAGATTCCTTAGCTGCCTATTCAACATTTATTCATTCAACAAATATTTACTGATAAGCACACTGCACCAGACTTTCTAAGTGCTAAGCAAACAGTATTTGCCCCTAAAATGGCCAAGATCTCTGCTGTACCCTGGAAGTTGCTTTCTAGGGTAACTTTTGTTGTTACCCATGAGCATGGCCATGTGATCCCTGAAAGGGATGCTAAAATGATGTTTTAGTATGTCTGGTATGCTATGGTTTTTATTCTTTAATGATTAAGGAGAGATATGGTTTGGAAAATGAAACTAAGGAAACAATTTAGTCCAGGCTTCTTGAAATCCTGTTTGTTGGTTACATAATGTTGTTTTTAATGGATCCAGGAAAGTAGGGACTTCATCCTTTGATAGTCAATTGTAAAGCAGAACACACTTATTTAAAATAGGCTCATGAAATATTTCTATAGGCCAATAGAATTTATGTATTCATGAGCTCATGTGTGCACATTAATTATTGTCAATACCATGTGTCAGTATTGATTTTAAATCCCAAGTTCTATGCATTGTATTAGCATTTTGGCAGTTATGATTTACCTAGGAGTATTTTGACATGATCCATGTATTAAGCACTCAAGTCTAAATTCAGAGTAATTTTCCCTTGGAGGCATATAAAAACATTATCTAAGCCACCATTAGTTTTACTTCAATGTGAATCATGAGCCTCATCAACATGATTCCATTTCCTCTTTGTTGACGTTAAAACTCTTAAACTCAAAGCCAAAACTATAATGATATTTGCTTTTTGAGCTTTATAGAAGCATGAGGAAGCCTGGAAATGATGCTTAAGTTACGTTGAACCTTGGTATTTCTAATAGCCATTTTTCAAATCATGAGAATGTAAATTTAATAGCTTGCTTCGGGAATATTATTCTAGAATAACAAACCTAGTGTGAAGGGCCAGAAGTACACTTTGTTTCAGACTTCTGGCTATGTTACATTGTAGAAAAGAAACACGATTGATGTTGGGCCTGCATGAATGTAATACATGTGCACATAGGTAATCTGTGTATATGTGATTCGTGTATGTATATATGGATTATGCACATACAAATATATAGACTACATATTTTATTATCCAATTCACGCAAGGTATTCGTGTATGCAAACATTTATATGTGTGTATGTGTCAGACCTAGTAAGTGGTAGCAAATGGTAAAAGCCTGTTTGTCTGACTCTAGATTTTTTTTAATGGTACAACTGTACCTTATGAGTCACCTCTTAAAAGGTTGGTATTATGGATGGACACATATTGTTGGGAAGTATGTTATGATGTTACTAAAGAGAAGTAGCTTATGTTTATGTGTGAGTGTGCAACCACTTCAAAATGAATCTTCCCCTCGGTGCTCCATATAAGATATGGAAAATAGCTTTTTAAAAAGACCCTTGAAGTATAAACGCCTTTGGCATAATATTATAACAAAGCATTTGTATTTTAAAGCTTTATTTGTTAATTTTATGCATCATTTGGGTTTCTCATAAGTTTTAAAGGAAATATTACTACTGAAGCATTTTAAATGGCTGCCTTTTGTAATTCCAAGTTAACAGATCGGTTATGGCAGTTTATGCTTCTGTTTGAACACTTTCAAGAAAGAAGAAAGTTATTAACTTGTTGAGAATAGGAATTTTATCTGTTCCATAAACATGTCCCAAGTACAGTGCATAGAGTTATTACTGCTTCTGATCAAAGAGGATTTAGCATCCTAGTTACAGAAGCACGCTTCCTCATTGGAAGCAAAGACTCAGGGAGGGAGCTGCATTCTCCGGATGGCATGCATTTGTGTACTGATCACAGGAAAATATTGCCTATTCTTATCCTCTTAAAATGTTCCTTCCTGACAAGAAATTGACATTCTGCAGTTGGAAAAACCCAAAAGTCAGATTACGTACAACACTATGTTTTTATTTTATTAGAATCACTTGTTTATTGGTTTTTAGCTATTAGCATATACTTAAAGCTATTTGAAATTTCACACAAAATTGGATACTGATTTGTTCCTTTTAAGCCATTTTAACTATCTCAACAATAATTTGATCTAAGTATTAGGAAAATACTGTATTTTTAAATGTTTGCTTGATAAAGATTATATATCTTCAAAGTAAATAATGTCATACTTTCATAGTTGTATACAGTGTGATGAGAACGACCGTCCAGTTACCTGACACCCCCTCCCAGCCCAGGCTGTACCTTACATTCCCAGACCTTGTTTGCCTTATAAGTGAAAGTCTGTTTCCTTCGACCAGCATCTCCTAGTTTCCCTCAGCCCTGGCCCCGCTAACCACTGTCTTATTCTCCATGTGTATGAGTCAAAATTGGGGGATTCCACCTGTAAGTGAAATCATATAGCTTCTGTCTTTGGTGCCTATTTCTCTTGGCATAATGTCCTCAGTGTTGATCCATGCTGCTTGCAGATAGCAGGGTCTCCTGGTTTTTGTGGCTGAATACTACTCCACTGCATATAGATGTGTGTACCAGATTGTCTTTGTCTATTTATGTGGCAGGGAACATTTAGGTTGTTTCCCTATCTTGCCATCTCTTGGCTATTGTGAATGCTATGGCAGTGAATATGGGAGTGGAGAAATCTCTTTTTTTTTTTTTTTTTTGTCAAATGGATGATTAAAGTTCTCCTTTATTTGTTGAGGACTCAGGTGCAATAAGCACCATGCTCAGTGCTACATACATGCAACGAACATCCCCAAGTCCTCTTGGAGCTGATAGTCTTTGGAGAGATTAGAACACCAAGACAAACATTAAGCCAAATATTACAAAAAAGAGAATATTACTATAAAAAACCTGCTGTGAGGAAAAATAATGGAAGCCCTGTCATTCAGCCAGTGTAGACAGAAATAGCCTTATTCAAGTTTTCAAGTCAATCCATTTCTCTTTAATAAGTATAACAACAATCAGCCACCCTTAAAATTCCAAAAATCTCACTCTAGAAATCAAGACACACTATACAACTCTGCTGCCTCCCAGGATTTCTACTAGGAAAGCTGTCTAAATCATGAAAAACTGATGATATTAATTCTCATCTTCCTAATATTGAAATATTGTCTTTTGAGATGCTGTTTTCATTTCCTTTGGATGTATCAAATATATGACACATGTCGCCTGATACCTGTTTGGTGACTGTTATAAAAAAGATGAACAACAACAAGTGTTGGCAAGAGTATAGAGAAAAAGACGCTCTTTACGCCTTTGCCATGGATATAGGCATTATGGACAACAGAATGGAGGTTCTTCAAAAAAATAAAATAGAGCTAGCATATAATCCAGTACACGCCACTTGTGGTTATACTCCGCGATGACACAGGAACTTACGTTCCTGCTATTTTGCTATTTCTTGAGCACAGGTAACTAACCCCCCACAGCCTCAGCCACTGGCCTTTCAGCTCTCTCCTCCTTTAAGTTTCTTACCCATGTCTTCAGCTGGATGTCTTTCTTACTTCAACTGGGTTTCTGCTGAAATATCTTTCCAGAGAGATCTTCCTGACCACTCTGTCTTAGTCTCTCTGGTCTGTCTCCTACTTAGTTACATTAAACCTTACCCACCTATGTTTTTCTTCATAGCCATTACTACCATCTAGCATTACCCTGATTTGCTTTCTTGTGATTCTGTGATAGCAAGGACTTTGTAATGTTTACCGCTATGAGCATAACCGTCTGTCATGGTAAGGAGGTGCTCAAAACATAGTGTGTGTGTGTGTATATATATGCATATTTAAATATATATACTTTTGTTGTACGTAAATATACTATATAATATGTATAATATTTAAATATATATTATAAAGCTTTTGGTGGAAGAATGCATGGGACAGGTTGAAAACCAAAAGCTTTTAGGCAACTGACAACCATGTGTACATGAAACTGATTTGTGATCTGAAAAAAAATGAATTTTTTCTCTCTCTTGGAAAACCCTGGGGCATTTATTCTTGCTTCCCCTTGCATCCACATTCTTGGATCTCTGTTCTCAAAACTACAAGGACATATCCTGGCTACTCTTTTAGTGAATTAGACATGTGGGGCAGAGCTCCATGTTCCTTTATCCCAACTGGAGTATTTCCAGTTCATCTGACAGCCAGCTGACCCTCCAACATAGGTGGGCCCAGCAAGGCCTGCAATTGATCCATAGCTGACTGCAGAGACAGATGAGTCCAGCCAAGATCAGTAGAACCTGCCAGCCAATCCAAGTATGACATGCCTTCTGAAGGAGATAGTTCCTAGATTTTCGGTAGCAAGCATTACAGCTCCCACATTTCCACACAGTGAAGGATTCTCTCCAACACCGAGTTAATTAGAATGTAAGTTCCTCCCCCAAAAGCAAATCAGTTAAAAATCTGTGCATGAAGGTAAATTTGTTTACCGCCAGAATCTCCAGCTCCTTTGGCAGAAGGGGAGGAGGTGGACAACTTCTCTATTTAAATTATATTATTTAAGGCATTCCATCCCTTATTAATAAAACTATGCAGCAAGATCTTCCACTGTCTGAATTTCTTTTTTTTTTAAGCAGTCAAACTCCATTGTAATAGTCTATAGCTATTTTAACATGGAACAATAGATATAAAATATAAAATAATAAAAACAAGAAGCTTTATTAAGGTATATTTATAAAAATATAAAGTATCACATCAGTTATCTTGAATTAGCTTTTAACAAATTTAGACCAGTGTAGCCAATAAATTCACATCAACGATCAGCCCAGTCTTTATGGTCAGATTGCCTGTCTGTGGATGCTTGTATCTTACACATTTCCAGGTTATATGCACTAGAATTTGTTCACTTTTCCACATGGCACATTGTTGATTGATATGATCTCCCCATTTGATAAGAATAAAGGGAAAGGAGGTTATTATATATGACTAAATCCATAACTTATGATTATTACTTGCTTGTTCAAGAAATATTGTAGAAATACATGGTTAATTTATCATCTCAAAGACATTTTCATAAAGTATCTAAAGAATGGAAGAAAAAGTATGCAATGTACTCAGCCCTACCTACATTTTTTTTAAGAGACAAAGTCTCAGTGTGTTGTCCAGGCTGGAGTGCAGTGAAATATCAAGGTACAGTGGCAGTCAGTACCATACCTTCCGAACCCTCCCTTCCTGAACTTCTGGATAACTTTTCCTCAGCTCCCAGAATTTTAGTTCTTGTAGAGGTAGGTTATTTTTTTTTGTCTTTAAGCTCAATGTTTGGGATAATTGTGAGAGGTAACTTAGAATTAGGCAAAGGGAGAAAGAAAGAGAGAGAGAGAAATAATTTTTCTTTGCCTCCAAGCATCTTGACAAAGTCTCCTTCCTTGTCCTGACCACCTCTGAGCCTTTCACCCAGGTAACTGCTGCTGTTGCTCATAGCTCCATACTCAGAAAGGCAGCCCCTGGATCCTTCCTTGCCCTCCCTCCGACAGTAGCTCAGGGCTCCTTTCACAGCTGGTAACTAGGATGCCTTTGTATGACTCTTTGGCTGAGACTTGCCTGGGTGACCCTGAACTGTGTACACTTTCGCACCTCTGTCAGCAGGAGCTAAACGTGTTTGCTCACCTCCTGGGTGCTTGATAGGGATTTCCTCCATGAGTGAATCAATGTTGAGAGAGGGAGGCAGAGCCCAAAGTGGCCAGTATCTTAGCATGTCCTGGGTGGTCTGTCGGTGGCCAGTCCAGACAGGACTGCCAGTAGCTGGAAGCCATCTGTAGACAGGGCTGAGAAAGCAGAACCCCTTGGGGGAAGAGGGGTAGAGAGAGCTGGTAAGAAATGCCCACTCCACTTTGGCATCAGGGTCGAGGCTTCTCTGCCTTTACAAGGGGTACGGACACTTAAAACATGATTGTTGAATTAACAAAATGTTACATGTCAAAATTTTCTGGCTTGGCGCCTGTGGCTCAACGGGCTAAGGCACCAGCCACATACACCTGAGCTGGCGGGTTCGAATCCAACCCAGGCCCACCAAACAACGACGGCTGCAACCAAAAAATGGCCGGGCGTTGTGGTGGGTGCCTGCAGTCCTAGCTACTTGGGAGGCGGAGGCAGGAGACTCGCTTGAGCCCAGGAATTGGAGGTTGCTGTGAGCTGTGATGCCACAGCATTCTATCCAGGGTGACAGCTTG